>JAWWTY010000022.1:19533364-19577257 GCA_035222235.1 Margarornis squamiger | reverse complement strand
CATCCAGAGCCTTTCCCTGATCCACTAGGCAGGTCACTTTGTCACAGGGGGAGATCAGGTTGGTCAGGCAGGACCTGCCTTTCCCAAACCCACAGTGGCTGGGCTGGATGCCCCGGCTGTCCTGCAGGTGCTGTGTGGTGGCACGCAGGATGATCTGCCCCGGGACCTTCCCCAGCACTGAGGTGAGGCTGACACGCCTGGAGTTCCTTGGATCACCCTTCTGTCCCTTCTTGCCGATGGGTGTGGGTGGATGGTAACCTGCCATCAGCTGGGACCTCTCCAGTTCACCAGCACTGGTGATAAGCCACGGAAAGTGGCTCGGAGAGCACTTCCACCAGCCCTGGCTGCTGTTCCCCTTCAGCTGAGCAATCCAGCCTGTCTTCCTTACAGCTTCACACAAGTCATATTTGTTGAAATGTTTTTCTTCTCCAAACAGACGTAAAGTAGTAGAAGTAGAAAGCAAGCTGCTTTTCTTTGTCAGTGGAGTTTCATTTTAATGAGAGGACTCTCATGGAGCTTCAGCTGCTCTTAAGAGGCAGAAGAGCCGAATGGGAGAAAGCCCTAAAATATGAGGTCCTGCCTGTCCACGAGTGCTGGCTTTGAAGGGCTGTTGTTTGCAGGAGGCTGCCTGTTGTAAAAGGTAATTAATGCCCTGCTTCAAAGGTCAAGTGGTAGGGAGTAGGTAAGGTCAGGTGGTAGGAAATAGGCCTATGAGCAAAATGAGATCAAGCATTACAGTCAGTCAAGCATCACATTTATATCTGGAGAAAGTACAAAAGGCAAACTAAAATTAAGGAGAAGCCCTTAACTTTAATCAGAGCCTTGGGCAGAACTTCTTCTACCTTTTTCTGTCAGGGCAGTACCCTTTTTGTTGCTGAAAAAGTTAAATGACCCATTGAAGGTATCACTATTGAAATGTCAATAGAAGGTTATCACAAACATGGAAGGATTATGAAATAGTTCGCAATGGTGGGGATGGCAAAAAAAAGTCACAAACCTAAGAAGGGGGAGATCGTGATAATTCCTGGCTTCCTGTTAGAAACAGATTTTCCATACTTGTATGAAAAGTACTCATGGATCAGCTTGCACTGGGACCTGTGATGTGCAGAATAGCGTGGCCTCACAGTTGGCAGAACAGGAACATATTTTAGTGTTTGAAGAGAGAATGTGACACTATTTCTTTAATGGATGCTTTAGAGAGGATGATTTGTTTGTTTTCAGCGGGTGGTTACACAGTTTCAATGTCACTAGCAAAACTCTGGCTAATTTATCATTTTTAAGTTGAAAGCCAGCTGTATCGCAGAGGGAAAGGGATTAGTTTCCTGTCAGCTTCCTTTTTGGAAAAAGCAATGTGTGCTCACTGA
This sequence comes from Margarornis squamiger, assembly GCA_035222235.1. Taxonomy (NCBI): domain Eukaryota; kingdom Metazoa; phylum Chordata; class Aves; order Passeriformes; family Furnariidae; genus Margarornis; species Margarornis squamiger. The sequence goes on along the minus strand of JAWWTY010000022.1, from coordinate 19,575,893 downwards.
AAATATTTCCAGCTTGGGTTAAGTATGTTTGAAAATACCTTTCGGGTAGAGTCATATTTTGATGGACAAAGAAAGAGTACTTGCTTTCAGTTTTACATGTTTATAGAAGCATTTTAAGAAATCTAAGGGGCTTTTTTTTCTCTTTCCCTTTAAAAAGTACAGTCTGTTCAAGCTGGGAGGGTTTGGCCAGCGTTAACCCTTTTCTGTCCTGGCACTGCAGTCTGGTGGAGAAGGTTCTTCCAGGAACTGGGCTGTACTTTTTGAAGGGACTGCTGAGAGACAACAGGAGGGCTTTGTTTTTTATGTTCCTCTACATGTGAGTGAAGGCAAAATAAGAAATGCAGGGCGTGGTGGGAATCTGGATTTTTTTTTCCTAAAACAAAAGGTAGGGAAAATGCTGCAAATGCTTATATTTGTGCATGCATGGAGCGCTTCCTAAGTCTTTGGAGGTATTAAAAAGATTACAATTTTGTTCTTCTGTCAATGCTGTGTGTACACAGGCTGAGACAGACAGGAAATACTGAGGTGAAATACATGAAAAGGTGGAAGAGTGAAAGTGTGTATCCTATTGCAATGTGAGAGGTGCCCTACTATAAATACAAACCAAATACAAATTCCTCTGCCATCAGTACCTCAGGATACACCCAGGGCTCAGCTTTAAAATATTTCCTATTGTGCACAACCCTTTCAATGCTAAAGGTTTTTTTCCTTTCCTTTATTCCTTAGCAATAACAGCATTCATGGGAAAATAAAGTGTTTTATTTGCCAGGTAGTTCCTAATGTGTTTTCTTCACCTGAAACCACGTTGCTTTCATTAGCTGGAAATCACATCCCTTGGGGTGCTTTACTCTAAAGGATACCAAAAGTATCTCATGGGAGCAGTCTTTCACTAACAGAGAAATAAATGAGATTTCTCCCAACTGTGGTCTCTAGAAACATAGTAGCTCCCAAGATCCCTTAAATCCCAAATCTCCGCTGAGTAATCTCCAGGAAAGTAATCCTTTAATGTCAAACTGTAATATGAGGGTAAGAAAATATTGCTTTAATTTGTCAAAGCAAGGAAAGACACAAACAAGCATCTGTCACTTTGAATAGAGCAACTTGGAAATGAGCTTTATTATAAGAAATCAGAAGTTTTTATTCATTTTACACATTAGTTGCTGAGTGACTTACTCAGGATGTTATTGGTAATTACTGTATAAATTCAAATAATGCTTGAAACCTGCATTCTCCTGCTTGACTCATGATCTAAAGGTGATGTCTGCACGACAAATTGAGACTTGCTTAGAGCAATACGTTGTTTGACATGAAAGCCAAGTTATCTGTAATAACAGCGCCTGACTTCCAGCCAGATGTGGCTGCCTGCAATGAGATGAGCAGAGCTCTGCTGTTTGTGCTGGGGTTGGGGTGTGCAGCACTCACTGAGGGTGTCCTGTCTCTCCTTTTCGCAGTGTGGAGGGTGAAGCTCCCAGCAGTGAGACTGGCACGTCCTTGGATAGTCCCTCTGGCTACCACCAAGGGCCCATAACACACAGCTCGGCCATCAGCCCCGAGCACTACGACCCCTCTCCCTACGGGCTCTACTCCATCTCCCCGGGGCAGCAGAGGGCACGGAGACCCAAACTCCAGCACTCGACGTCCATCCTGCGCAAACAAGCCGAGGAAGAAGCTATCAAAAGGTCCAGATCGCTTTCGGAGAGCTATGAACTCTCTTCAGACCTACAAGATAAGCAGGTATTTGAGCTTTGTTACCTATTTGAAGACAATGGGGATATGTCTGTATGCTGGGAAAAGACTTGTTTTTTGCATCACTTCAGTTGTGATGCTGAAAATGCCTTTTTCCTGTGACCAGCTTAGCTCAAAGTAGTCCTATCAGCATTTCTGGGGCTTTTGACTCTTTTATCCTGTGCTGTGTCACCCCTGTGTCCCATACACCTTCCCCACTTCCTGAAGAAAGTTGTAAAAAATATGTTAATAGTTTTAATAGTAGAAATTGTGATTTTTATGCTTGGGACAAGAAGTAGAATGTAATAGTGCAAAATATTTTTCTAAGCAAAGGAGCCATTTTGAAACATGGATATTTTTGTTGCTGCTGAAAGAAAGGAAGAACTGATTGCAGTTGATACTCTCTTGTATCTGTGGGGCGAATTCAAGGCATTAATTGGCTTTATTTGACTAGGCAGAATTCCCATATACTTTACAAGGAACTGGACAGAGATATTCATAGCCTTTGTCCCTAAAAAAGCACTTCTGTAAGACAGTCAGCCTTCCCTTTTAGGCTTTGTTTCGAATGTTATCCTATTTGAAAGATGTTTATTGCCATATTTATCATTTGAAAATGGTGCTCTAAGAGTATAAGATAAGCCAATGTGCAGGATGCACTGGATTCCACTGGTAGATGAACAATAGCCAGTGCATCAATGTTTCTTGATTTGGAGGGGTTTTTTTGGTTCAAGATCTTATCACAGAACACACTGAGTTGGAAAGGATCCATGGGGATCATCTGGCCCAGCTCCTGGCCCTGCACAGGCCCACCCCAAGAGTCACACCACTGTGAATCACCGGCGTGTCATCCATAGTCACTCCAACTTGTATGCTAAGATGGTGAAAGTGGCAAAATTCCATGGACAGAAAGCAAACTACCCCTGATTTTGGACCAGTCAGTGAAATTTATGGGGGTTAAGTCTCATTTTCAGGTTGGGGGGGTTCATAAAATGTCATTCCAGAAGGACTTGGAAGAGCAGTTCTTGAGCCCTCCCTCAAAGTTGAAGCCAATATTTGGGATAGCAAGTGTGAATTTAGTTTAGTCTCCATGCTCACCAAACTGTGGGGACACACCAAGTTCCTGATGCTATTAAATTCCTCTGCTATTAAATTGGACCTCCTTGGGAGATTTGAACTGTTCCTTCCTCTTCCACCTTTGGCAGTTGTTTTTGCTGGATGTCTCATCAGGGATGGTGAGGCTTTCTAAAGAGATCTCCTGCACTGCAGGAATTCCACAGAGCCCAATTCCATCTGTACTGTCGTGCCAGTTTGATAGAGAATGAGGGCTGCAGGTGTTATTTTGCATTTGTTCAGGGAGTCTTGCAATAAGAAGTGTCAGTGATACATGAAGGAAGCCTGATACTGAAGAGTTGCTTACTGCTCTTGAAAAGCTCTCCTTGAAATACCTGAAGATACTTAAAAACTAGTTAGGAAAATGTCCAAGGCTTTATCTAAAGGCAACCTGCAATAAATATGCATTGAAAAGGTTCATAAAATAGGTATTAAAACCTATTAGAAATATTAATCACAAGTCTAATTCATCTAGGCAAATGTGAAAATAGTCTCAATTTAAATTCCCACCAAAACTCCCTAATTTATGATAATCAATGATAATGTTATTTTCTGTGTAAACCTGAGTAAAGTCCAGGTCATTTATTTTATAGAATATTAGGTTTTGTTTTATTCTCTCTCATTAGCAATGCTAGTTTGCTTTTCATTGGGTTTGACATTTCATATTGAGAGAAGAACTAAATTGACAGTTCATTTGTTTTGAGATTAGTCCAGCTATATAATCTGTTATGATTTATTTATATAAATACATGTGAGATATATATATATATATATATGCATGCATATATATACGAATGTATACTACAAATAGAAATGGTAGCAAATGTGTGGCAGCAGTGGAAGGAGCTGATAAAAGTTCTTAATATTTTTTTGGATCTTCAGAATTCCTTGCAAGTAACCTCAGTCTCTTTGACATGGGCAAATGTGGGGGTAATATAACCCCCATTTGGGAGTGAAAGGCAAACAGTTGCTTTAAAGAGAAACTATAGAAAATTATGCAGAGATTTACATCTAGAAATGTAAATCCACATGGAATTTGGATCTGCTCAGAGATCAGTAACAGCTTTTTGAGCTTTGTTAAAAGAAGTTTAAAGATACAGTCAAAAGAACAATTCCTTAACAGTAATCCTGATCTGAGCCCATGTGAGAAATTGCCTCCTCAGTTTATGCCAATAACTGTGCAGAATATCTTTTGCATCTATAATTAATAAAAACTAAATATCAGTGATTCAGCAAGCAAAAAGGGGGATCATCTTCAATGTGGAAGGGGAATGGAGTTGCTGAACCTGACAATAGCACTGAAAGAAATACAAATACATCAGCTATCCCCAAATAATAGACATAATGAACTAGAAAAGAATTTTTAGTATCATTTAGTTCCTTCCATAGGAGGGGCATGAAGTCCCTCTGCACATCAGTGTCTGAACTTAGCAGTTTCTGGGAGATACCTTGGGGGGATCTCCAAGGGGAGAGGTTGTGTGAGCACCTGCATGTAACGAGTAAAACAAGGTGTCTCATGAAAGAGGGTGCCTGGATTTGCAGGCAGGAAAAAATGACTTTTGAATAAAAATTGAAAATTGCATGGACTTACACAAAAATGCTGCCAGAAAACTGGTGGTTTTAATTGTTGCACTAAACACACTGATTTCTCATAAATATTTTGTTTGTGAATTATATCAATCTGGGAAAGACTAAACAGAGCAGAAATTAATTAAGGAGGGTGGTAAATAGGTGCAGTTATTCATCTTGTCCAGTGATTTTTAAATGAGTGAAAGGGTGAGGCACTGAGGGTTGGGCAGAGAAGCTGTGGCTGCCCCATCCCTGGAAGTGTCCAAGGCCAGGTTGGACGGGGCTTGGAGCAACCTGGGCTGGTGGGAAGTGTCCCTGCCCATGGCAGGGGGTGGAATGGGGTGGGCTTTAAGGTCCCTTCCAACCCAAACCATTCTAGGATTCTGTGATGCTTTTCTTGTTTAGGAAGTAAAGCTTTGAAAATATATGACTATTCCAGATGTATGTACACATCCTTTTCACTGGGTTAAATTGATAGCATTTATAATGTGTTTATTTTGCACATTCATTCTGTTAATTGGAAACAATGGCTATTTCAAGTGTAATTACAAGGATGAAAATAGATTTGAATTTGTATTTAGAAAGTCTGAAATATATTCTTGGTATGAGGAAAAATGTGTTTGTGGATATTGTATGAGAGACATCTCTGTGGTGATGTGTGTTCTGCGAGGCACAGTATTGCTTTGATATCAGACCTGGGTGAAACGATGCTCCTTGGGTTTTATTCTTGTAGATGCAAGCCTGGAAAGGTGGGGACCACTTTAGAGTTTACTCCCAAAACATGGCCATTTGCATTGTGCTTGGAATTCACTTCTCTGCAGTTGTCCCTACAGAGACACTGACAGCATCGTGCTGCAGGAGAGTTCTGTCCAGTCTGCTTTGACGTGGGCACACCAATGCTCATGTGTGGAAATTTAAATGAACACACAAATTGCCACACCTTCATTTTAAGTGACAGCGTTCACATCATCATATTTTTATATTTAAGGGTGGAATTTGCAAGCGACTATTCAGTTTACTATTAGAGTGTTGAGTTTTTACTTTCAAAACCAGTTATATACTCTTTGAGAAAGGGCTGAAAATGAAAGTTTTTCCAAGAATCATTGGTTTTTATCTCTTATCCTCATTCTACCGTGCGCTGAGTTGCAGATAACTGTGTTGCTGCTCCCGCAGGTGGAGATGCTAGAACGGAAGTATGGGGGCCGTCTCATAACTCGACATGCTGCCCGCACCATCCAAACCGCGTTTCGCCAGTATCAGATGAACAAAAACTTCGAGCGCCTCAGAAGTTCTATGTCTGAAAATCGCATGTCAAGGCGCATTGTACTGTCCAATATGAGAATGCAGTTTTCCTTTGAAGGACCTGAGAAAGTCCACAGCTCTTACTTTGAAGGGAAACAGGTTTCTGTTACAAATGATGGGTCAAAGCTGGGATCGCTGGTACCGTCTGAATGCGATGACCTTGGAGAAACAGCTACAATGAAGTCTCCTGCAGCATCTACTGATTTCACTGATGCTATAACAGAACTGGAGGATGCCTTCTCCAGGCAGGTGAAATCCCTTGCGGAATCCATTGACGATGCACTGAATTGCCGTAGTCTACACTCGGATGAAATCCAGGCTGCAGAGCAGGTCAGAAGTCGTGAAATGGAGAGGGATAGTTGTGTTCCAGCCAAGCCAGCGATCCACAATGTGGATCACAGGAAGCTCGATGAGATGACAGCGTCGTACAGCGATGTCACGTTGTACATCGATGAGGAGGAGTTGTCTCCACCCCTTCCCCTTTCCCAGTCCGTGGACAGGCCGTCCAGCACAGAGTCGGATCTGCGGCTCCGGTCCGTGAACTCGTCCCAAGAGTACTGGTCCATGACCCACAAAGATGATAAGATAGACACTGATACGAGCTGCAGGAGTACCCCATCCCTAGAATGTCAGGAACAGAGGATGAGGATGGATCACCTACCCTTGCTAACTATAGAGCCACCCAGCGACAGCTCCGTGGACTTGAGTGATCGCTCCGAGAGGGGCTCCTTAAAGAGACAAAATGCCTATGACCGAGGGATCACGAGTCAGCAGGGGAGCCCCAAACATATCCCTCACAGCATCCCTGCCAAGATCATAACTCGGGAGGAGCAGGAGGCGAGGCACAGGGCCAGGCCTATAGACAGTCATTTAGCCATCAATGGCACAGCAAACAGGCAGAGCAAATCAGAGTCTGACTATTCCGATGGAGACAATGACAGCATCAACAGCACTTCCAACTCTAATGACACAATAAATTGCAGCTCAGAATCTTCTTCTAGAGACAGCCTAAGGGAGCAAACCTTGAGCAAACAAACCTACCACAAAGAAACTCGCAACAGCTGGGATTCCCCTGCCTTCAGTAACGATGTTATCAGGAAACGCCACTATAGGATTGGGCTGAATCTGTTTAACAAGTAAGTACAGCACTTCCTCCCTTTTCCTCTGTGTCCCTGGGAGAATGAACCAGGAATGCATTTCTTTCATTGGATAAGGTAAGGCTGGTGTCTGATACCAGTGAATAAACAAGCTGCTTGTGGTGACTCTTCAGGTACCTACAAGTTGATGTCTCCATGGTTAAACAGCTTCAGGGGAAAAGAAAAATTAAAATGATATGTATATAAATGGTAGTAACTGTTCAAGGTGAATCTGATTCCTTTCTTCTGGAGAAATATGGTGGCTTGATCCTGATCCATTTTTTGGTGTTGTAACAAATTCAGATTTCTTCCTGTCCTAATCATGTAGGTGGTGTAAAACTTGTCACGTGGGAACTGGAAAAAACAAGCAGTGTAAGATGAATTTCCTGAATTATACTGGCAGGGCCTAGAATTTGTTCAGTAGATTTCATTAAAACTTTCGTACTAAAAACCAATGCACTGAACATTTTTATGCTAAATATTTATTATTTGTCATAAAAGTATCACAAAATTTGTATTTCTGCCTGTGACTGATAGTTTTCCCATGTATGGAGTTCTTTAAAACTTCTATCAATGACTTTCTCTCATTTCTTTGTTCTATTGAAATAGTGTTCTTTGGCTGCAGAAAACCATGAATATTATGAGAGAGGGTAGCAAAAACTAAACCACTCTGAACTCTGTACTCCCATGATTGGAGTTACAGGGTTCTCCTTAGAATTATCATAACCTGAAGATAAGAACAGCTGGGTGCTTGGTGTTAGAATTCCTGGTCATCCTTCACTGCTTAGAGTGCCCATTTCCCTGCCCTGCAATGGGTATAATTCACTCAGACCTTTCCTGGTACCAGTGCCAGCCCCAGTTTGGATCAGCCAGGTAGGGCTGAAAACACTTTCAGGTTTGGTTTTATATCTTTGAGAAAAGGCCTTTATGGAAGCCTTTAACCAATTGGAATTATGCAAGTTATAGGATCTCTGCTCATGCAGTTGACTGGGTAGAAAGACACACCAATTTGCTTTTTTAAGAAGATTTGAAAACAACAACATCCGTGGCAGGGCGGGTGAGGAGGAGGGTGGTGCTGCTCTTGGCTGACATTTAAAGAACTTGGTGTGTGCTGGGGTTTTGCAGTGAGAGATCAGTGTGAGCTTCAGGCTTGGTCACACAGTCCTTTGAGTCAACTGCAGAAGCCTGTGAGGAAAAAGGTGAATGGGAAAATTGCTCAAGCAGCAATGAATGAGAGCTTTGTAAGCTGTCAGATGCTTCCAGTGACACATCAGTAGTAGTCTGAAAGGGAAAAATAAACATCAGGAATAGACTGTTATTTGAAACACATCTCAGTGATCTTGCTGCATGGACTTGAACAGGGACAAAGCTATTTTTTATATTGGCTAGTTGTAAGGTGATGTGCAATTCCTTGGCAGTGAGTGCTGCAAGACAGGACTGCACAGGCAGGAACCCCTGTGGGTGGTTGTTCCATTCCCCCACTGCATCCATCTCCTTTATTGACGGAGCACTGAAGGTTCTCATTACCTTCTGCTGAGTCACTCTGATTCTATTGACAGCTCAGACAGTCCCGAGGATCCCGTGGATCTTGGGTTTGATGGTGGCTCTTCAGGTCTGCAGATGGTGACATTTTCAATAATGTGCAGTGTCAGATATTGAACCATCATAGAGTGTGATGGAGCATGAGTCTGTAAATTCTGGTGAAAAGGGAGCTGGGAAGAACTTCTAAAAGTCTCCTAAGAGTGTATCAGGTGGGATTGCCCATCTATCTTGTTGCGAGGTGAGTGAAGGGATAGAGATCGAGTTCAGGCACTTGCTGCGGTTTGCAGGGGATTGTTTCTTCAAGATGAGGAATCCTTTTTCTTCTAGAGATGTGCTGTACAGGTGCATTAGTTTCAGTTACCCTCCTGAGCATTATGTTCATTGTTCTTGGCACATGAGGTAATAACATCCTGCATGTCCAAGTGTTTTTTGAAGAGAAAGCCACATCCTCGGTGTCTCTTTCCCTGGCAAAGGCTGCTGTTCCACAGGCAGGACAGGGTAAAGGAGGATTGCTCAGCCAGGTCAGATGGACTTTCTGAAAATCAGTCCCATTTTTGCATGGAAAAATGCAGCTGCCCAGCATGTCACACAGCAAGGGACTGGCTGTGCATGGCCCCTGTGCTGCAGGCTGCATGTGCTGCTGTGCAGTGCCCAGGGGGACACCTGGGAGGGGATGGGACACGAGTGTTTGCTCTGCTCTCCAGTGTCAGGTCAGTGCAGCAGAGTCTCTGAGCCTCTTTTGACCACATGTTCTTCATGACACGTTTCTGGTGGTGACCTGGGGGAGCAGTGACAGCCTTGGCAGCAAGCTCCTGAGAGGATGTGGGCTCCACCCAGGGGGAAGGACTGAAAGGAGTGGCTTTGAACTCACCTAGTACAATTGTTTTTCCAAATGTCTTCATCTACCAGAGGAACTTTTAGGGATGTCTTTTACAAGAATTTCATGTTCATTTCATTGTGTCTTTGAAATCTGCCTTGCAAATTAAGATCCCAAACCTTAATTAACAAATAATCATGTCCTTTATTTGTGGTACATGAAACTTGGCTGAAATGCAAAGAATTCAGGACCTACATGAATTGTAGCAAATACTTCTGCTTTGTTCACTAGGAGTGCCGAAAGAATGAAGTTTGTGAAAGCATGAAAAGTCACTGTTGTCACAGTTGAAACTTCAGTTTATGATTTTTCTGGCTTTCCTATTACAATAAAAATTGTCAGAAGCCAACGTGCAGTTTTTCACCAGAGGCCCTTTGTGAGAATAGGCGGTTATGGGTGGAGTAGAAGCTGAGCACAGCTGGTGGTCTGGTTAAGGTAATCACTGATATGTGCAAAGCATGAGCAGCACAAAGGTCCCTGGAGAATGGGGAACACAGGACACTGGAGGAAGAACTAGAAGTAATTGAAAATCATTTTTCTAGGAGTTTTTGAAGTTCCTGTGGAACGTGTCCCTGCCCATGGCAGGGGGGGTAGAACTAGATGGTCTTTAGGGTCCCTTCCAACCCTAAAACAGTTTGTGGTTCTGTGCTTATCACTCAGTCATAGAATTTGTTTCAGACTATAACTTGGAAGAGTCTGAAAAAACAGTCAATTTGGAACTGTAGTATTGAGTAAAGAAGTGCACTTTTTAAAGATGTTTTGTAGTAGCCACGATATAGTATCCCCCAAATAGAATGATTTCTGCCAAAGAAATTGCAACTGAGCAGCAGCTTCTGTGCATTGCCCTGGTGTTGAATGGCCGCGGTGATTTCACTGTCAATGGGCTGTCAGTGTGTGGTGCCATTCATTGCCTTCCCAGAGGAAGGATGGCAGGTGCGTGCCCAGAGAGCAGCAGCTCCCAGGGAGGCTTGGGCAGGCCAGCTGTGTTGAATTAGGCATTTTCCTCAGTGTAGTTGGAAAGGGATGTAGTCTGGGAGAATTTACACTAGAAACCATTCCTCCCTTATAGGCAGAAGGAAAACACTACCTAGAAAGGTTTATTTTGCAGCCTCCAAACCCTGCCAATGCAAATCCAGCCTTTGAGACTGGTTTGCTTGTAAACAAGGCTTCAAGAGGCCTTTTGACTGCTGCTTTAAAAAGGAAAAACAAGAAGAAAAAAATTATTTAAAAGGACCATGATTTCATTCTCCTGTTTGTTTTGACTGCAGGCTGGAAATACCAGGTTTGCCAGTTATTGCATCCCGATCTGGTAGGATTTTCAGGTTCCATTCTGCTGCTGCTGCACTGATGGGTCGAACAGATTAAATAGGACTGAACGGCTTAACCTCAGCAGTGTGAGGAGGCACATCCTGCCCTTGGCTCAGCTGTGCAGTCAGCAGGAACAGGCTGGAATTCTCTGCATAGCTGTGCGTGTGTGGGGAGAAATACATTGCTTTAAAGCCTTCCCTGTGCCCCCAGGAGGGTGACAGTAAGTCTGGCTGCTCCCCAAGTGTGTGTGGCTGCCAGGTGAGTTTGGTGATAACAGAGCCTTCAGTTTCTGCAGGGCCACACCCGGCTGGGCTGCGGCAGGGAAGGGGAGCGTTCAGCACTCTTGGGCAGGGGGTGCAAGCACTTTCTGTGTTAATAAACTGTTTTCAACAAAACTTGGGCACTGTTAGAGTGGTTTGGACATTTGATGTGCCTGTGCCTAGGATTATAAAATATGGGAGATAAATTTTGCATTGCTCAGTGTCCTTTTTTAACCTAGCAGAGCCCAGAGTCACATTTAGCATCTTCCTTGGCATATCAGCTGTTGGAAGGCACCAGACTGGCCTCTCATCTGGCAGTGTTCCTATGGCATTGTGGTTTCTTGCCATGGGAGCCAGTCTTGCTGGTGCTGGTGCCAATTTCTGCCATGGCTGGGGAGTGCAGCTTGTGGGCAGTTTCCAGCACACTGCCCTGCTCTTTGTGCTGGGGCAGTCTGTTGAGGGCTCTTTTTGTACATCCTGATCTTACATCCTGGAGGTACAGGGACATGACACCGCTGTCCAGTGCTAGAACAGAGCCTGGGCTGGCAATCACTTTACAGGAGTTTTCCCCAGATGCCTCTTACCCCCCACCTCCCTTTTTGTGCCTTCTTTTGCTTTCTGGAGAGGGCAGTGACAGATGGAGGACTGTTCCCAAGTGTCCTCAGTGCATTACAGCTGAAGTGTTGGCTCTGGCTTCCTTTAGAATGGGCCATTATCAAGGTTCCTGCTATTCCAAAGTTGTCCCAAAGGATTTATTGACAGAGATAAAAAGGCACGAGGATCTGTTTGCAATATGCAATGATGGATCATCTTTTGCCCTGAAAGCCCCGCTGGCTTCGTTTATTGCACGATGGGGAGGATTTTATTCAAGATTTAAACCCCACTGTTGATATGAATTGGATACTAATTCCAGGAGCAGACTTTTTTTAACATTTCTAGATTCCTTGGAATATTAATTTAAGAAGTTTTTTATTTTACTAAGCAGACCTGAAAGGAATTTGTTGAGTGCTGGTGGGATTAGACCAAACACAAAATTGCAAATTACAGTTTCTGGAGAAATTCTTGTTGGAAATCTGAGGCACACAATAATAATATTGTGAGAAGGCACATTTTTCATTTTCCATGAAAGCAGCTTTAGCAGTTCAACAGAGGTATAAGGTTTCCATCATTTACATGTAGGGAGAGATTGAAGGTAATTTGGATTCAGAATGTACTGCAAACTTTTTGTCTATTTGAAATCCTTAAAACTTGCCAAATATTACTAATTTTGTTTTGAAAAAGAATTTTTTTAAGAAGTCATTATTTTAGCTGTTACAAGTGCACTCATCTGATGTTGTCAGTTTATCAATCGCATACCTAATGAATTTCCATTTGGATGCTGAACATACTCTATTGCTAATAGTCAGGTCTCATGGCATCCATTCAGTATTCTGGTCTGCAAACACGTACTTTTATACTGTTCCCCATAGAATTTTAAGTTGAAAGCTTATTGGAAATATTTCTAATGACTTTAGACTTTGTAAGTGCACATTGAGTAGGAGGGAGAAGGAGTAACTCAAACTGAGTTGGTTCTCTTTACCCTTGAACTGATTCTGTTATTTAGTCAGCTGATCTCTAATACCTTTGCAAATTGTGTGTCTTCTATGAGTTTTTGAAATAGTGGAAGGAGGAAAGGGGAGTGAAGAGGCCTGTTCAGAATTTCACAGTGGGGTCATTTGCCATCCTCGTGTATGTGCAGGGGGACTTTACTGTTGTTGCAACATCTGGATTGCAGATTATTCAGCCACAAAAGGGTTCCAAAAAAAATGAAAATCAAAGCACTCCATGTAACTTGTCCTTTAACATGCTGGGGAGTTAGTAAGAAGAGAAGAATGTTCTTAGTATGACTCTCATTATTTCTAAAAACATTTAGCCCTAAGTGAGAACACCCAAAGAAAAAAAAAGCTTTGTGTCTTTTGCTTTGTTCTGTGTGTGTTTTATCTTTTCTCCCTGAGGACCCATTTTTCCTCCTTTTTTTTTTCCAAAACAAATGCTTCGATTAGCATAAATTATGTCCTGTCATAAAAACCAGCTGAAATGTGGAACTGTAGATTCAACCAATAGCATATATAGTATGTATGTAATAGTATATTTAAGCACCAGTTTCAAATATGGGCACAAGGACTCTTTTTATTGCCATGAAAAGCGGGTATAAACTCTCCCAAATGCTGAAGGCAAATGCAGCTTTGGAAAGGCTGCTCTGGGACCAGCAGGAACTGTGTGAGTGCCCCTGGATCCCTGAAAGAGCCATTACCTCATCCCTGCCCTTACGCATTCCGGGCACATGCCTCCCTCCCAGAGCTGCGTGCCAGGAATTGGGAGCTGCTGTGCCCTGGCAGTGCCTGGGTGCTGCTCGGGGTGCAGCCGCACATGATGGAATGACCCCACGAATGGAGGAATTTGGCTGGGGGAGCAGCTCCCACACAGGCGATTTCCCCTCTATCCCAAAACCCCAAAAACCACCCATTTGGAGGGTGAAAATGTGAGCAGCTGCCTTTGCAGGCATACAGGGGACAGTTTGATAGGGAAGTGGAAAGGCTGTGTAGGAACCCTTGCAAGAATCCCAGAATCCCAGATTATGTTGAGTTGGAAGGGACCCACAAGGGTCATGGAGTCCAACCCTTAGCTCTGCAAAGGACCATCCCCAAGGGTCACACCAGAGTTAAGGAGAAGACAAGGGCACACCAGCTCCCTCTTCCTGTGTAACAATTCACATCTATCTCCTGCACTGGGGTTTGGTGGATCTGTAAATGGCAAGGCTGGAGTTCCTCAAACAGCATTTTCATGGTGCCCCCTTCAAAGGGGATGTGGCTGTCAGTGTTTCCCACTCACATGCAGCAGAGGGGCAGAGATTGAAGCTGAAGGGTGTCTTGTGTGGAACTGGGCTGAGGGTGTGGAAGGAGCATTTAGGGCAGGGACGCCAGAAGACAATAGAGACAGGGACAGTTCCTCAGTATGAAGGACATGGTCACCTTAGTGTCTCATTCCTGCCCACAGCTGCATAAATTTGAATGCAATACCCAGCCCTGGCAAACAGTTCTCAGAGAAATGGCCCATTTCCCATATGTTTATCCCAAAGTGGAGTGTGTTTTGCTCTGCTGGCAGCTACAAACTCCTTTCCCTACTCCTTAAGAAATGCAGAGATGCAGTGGGGTCAGAGGAGCTGAGAAACTCCTCGTAGAGTGGCTTGGGCCATTTGTTTAACTAAAATATTTCCTTTTTTTCTCCTGAGGAGGGGAGGTGGGGAGGAGGAAAAAAGCAGGTTGTTCACTGCCAAGGGGGAATAATGAGGAGCTAGGAAATGTGCTATAGCATCATGACTCAGGATTGTTTTTACTAGCAAGGACATGTCCAGCTACTGCATTGCAACTGCTTGGGGTGGGCCTTCTGATTCTCTTCACTGTGCTTTTGTTCCTCAATGGTGATGCTTTTCACACAGAAAAACCCTTTTCCCGAAATGGCTTTGAACTCTGCTTTCCCCCCTTTATTAGAATAAGCCAGACTTTCTGCTTGGACTTGTGCCTTTTATACACTTCTTACCCTTTTATAATCTGCTCTGATCCAGACAATAGTTTTCAGACCAGCCTAAACATTCAGTAGCAGTAATAATGTTTAATGTATAATTTTCTAGCACTTTACTAGGAAATGGTGACATAAAGAAACTGGGTGGTCAGGCAGAAGGCAATGGTAGAACCGTTTAGGTCAGTTACCCAAATTTATGGAAATAGATGTCTTCAGAGTTTCCTCTCTTTATTTTGCTCCCCCACCAAACAGGACTGGGCACTGAGGTCACTTCCTAGGGAATTCTTTTGTTGGTGACACGAGTATAAATGAACTTTCTCTGAGCAGAGGTTACTCCAGGTAATCTGGTGTGATTTCAAGGGTGCTGTGACCTTCACATCTGTGTGTGTGTGGGGGGGTATTTGAGTTGGTTCTTGAATGAACCTTAGAAAATTAACATACCATAATGTGAAGAGAAACCATCCCCACTGTGGGGCAAACTGGAGGCTCCTGCCCAAGTCATGGGAATAACTATCTCTCCATTTCCATGAGATGCAGAGGAACTGTGAGAAATGTGCTGTTTCTTGCCTTATTTTCCTGACCCAGGGACTTTTTCTTGTAATTACCAGAAGATTCAATTTGCACCTAGTTTTTCTTTCTCTTCATTAAACAGTTGTGCAACTGAGAAAGACACAGTTCAGGCTTCCCACTGAGTTTCTCTAATTTTTTTCCTTTTGCCTTTGCCATGTGATTGACTGAACTCTTACAAGTTGTTTTGCCACTAGTTTTGGTAGTATTTTAAGGATATTGGATCTTTTCTTCTTAGCCAAAGGGTTTAAAATAGACATAGGGGTTCTCTTGGCTTCACTGCAGCAATAGTCTATTCAGCAAAAGGAAAGGAAGAAGGACAACCTTATAGAAACAAAATTTAGTTGTCTGCCAGGCTGAGAATATTCAACCAGCTTGTTAATGCCAACTTGGTTATTTCAAAATATTTAACTTCTTAAATGATTCTAAATCTTAGATTCTTGCTATAAGAAAGCCATCCCTGGTTTTTAATGTTCAAGTGATGCTTAGTTTTCTGACAACTGTAAATACTTTTCAGACGAGGTCTCTGGTATCAAAGGCAAGGGAGATTACTTTTTTTTAACAGAAGGCTGGCATCATAGTTGCATTAAATTCTCCACCCCTGACATGAAAAGATTTCTTTGGCAGCAGCACATTTGTGAGCTGTTTCTGTTTGCAGTGTTAACAGCCTCTAAGAAGTGTTTGTACTTCTGGTTTGCTTGTTTTTAAGATTCTCTCAGTTTATGATCCTTTCAGTGTACTGTGTGTGTGCCTGAACACAGGCAAGGAACCAAAAATCACAGATATGTCTTCAGAAATATTGAATTTCTAGAAGTTTCACTAAGCTTCTCATTTTGAGCCAGGGTGGCTTTATCCCCCTTGTCTCAGGCAGCTGGAAGAACAGTACGTTTCTGGTTATTTACACTGTTAATAAATCCCTAGTTTACTTGAAATGATACTTTTGGCATTGCTGGGTGTTGGAAATCTAGGCCTGGGCTGGCTGCTTTCTGTGCTTGTTTGTTAATTAGTGCTTCCATTTGACAGCTCTATTATTGTCTGAGCTCCAAAAGGAAATACAAAGATTTAATGTGGTCTGGGTGTTTGTAAGCTTCACATGTTTAGCAAGTCGGGAGTAGGGCAGGTTTTATCCACCTTTGTGCTGTGGTTTTGTGGAAGGTTTCTTTTTGAGGTAGTGCTTGTTATTTATTCTCTGACATTGGCACTTAGTCCACACTGTGGCTTGGATGGTACAACTGATGGTGCAGCTGTGGGGCAGCTTGGCTGGGTTAAAAAAAAATAGTAATAAAAGCCAAAACAATACCAATCAAACCACCAAACCAAAACCCCACACATAAAAAATAAATAATCCCAAATGAAAGCAGCAAAACACCTTTTTCTCCCCATTGAGCTTGTCAGGAAATGCCAAACCAGCAACGGGGATGAGAGAAGAGGCTGGTGCCAGGGCTCACCCACTGCAGCACCCAGGTTTGGTGTTTGCCCTGCAGGGACACTGGCTGTGAGTCCAGCAGGTAACAGGACAGCCTGTGCTGAGCCCTCCTACCATCTAGGATCCAACTAAAAGCTTCTCCTCTATAAATTCACTTTTCAAAATCACTGCAGTGTTTTTGCAAAGGTAGTATTTCCTATGATTTTAAAGAGGACATTTTGGATACCTAGGTAAAGTCCTTTGGAATCTGGTGTTCATGTCCAACAGCAGCATAAGATGCTGTGTTTCTGTGCTTCTTTCTGTGGCTCCAGCAGCCGTCAGTGTGTCTGTCCCTGGGAAGTCAACCCGCAGATTATCCTTCCCCTCTGAAGGGCAGGAGGTGTTTCTGACTGACTTTCCTGCTTTCTCAGACTCAGGCAGGTCTTGAGCACTTCTGAAGACAGAATTCAAGCAAAGGAAGTGTCAAACCAGGGGCTGGAATTACGTCATTTTGATAGTCCCTATTTAGTAATTTGTGAAGTTGTAGGCTGTTTTTTATCATTGGCAATCCAGATTTTGTGCAGCATCTGGGAGGTGATTATCTTTGCAGGTAGAGATGGTCCCACGTGATGTAAATGGTTGTAATATCATGTATCTTAAAGCTGTCTGTCAGTGTTTCTCTGGCAGGTGAAAGTTGATTGAGACAAATAATGGCAGAATTACAGATCACTGCTCTCTTTACTCCTTGCTCATGGCAGTAGGAGATGAGGAATTCAGTGTTTTTCTACTGATAGTCTGCTGCTTGGACATGAGTAGGTTCTAGTCTAATAAAATAATAAATAGCTTCCTTTTTTTGGTCCTTTGTATATTCCTAACTTGAATAAGGGACTCTTCATTCAGGAACGTACCAACTTTGATGTTATTGCCCTGTTTATTGTTGATTTTTTCCCCTTCTACCCCTTACTCCAAAGTAAGCTCATTCTTAGGAGGGCTTCATACATCACTTGGATTAAGAAAACTCCTAAACATATAGACCTTCTTGTGACTTTTTCAGATTCAACCTGCACAGCTGTTGAAGAGAAATAGAAAACAATTCTCTCTCAGCTAACAAGCTGTAAAGCCCCAACAAACCATGACTCTAATGAGATCTACACAGATGTCAGCAAGTTACTGCACTGCCCCTGAATTTACACTTTCAGTACTGCAGGTGGAACTTGCTGAGTAAATAAATACTCCCCATCTAAATAAATAAGTTCCCTTCTCCTTTTACACTGAGGAGGGAAAGGTACAATACTGACTAGAGGAAACAGCAGGGATGGGCAGGGATTTACTGCTGTCTTGGCTTTAGAGAGAATGGGTTTTAGGGAGGTTTGGGGTTTTTGCTCTTTGTTTTTCAGCTGTTTTCTGTGCATCCTTTTGTACCCTTCATTCTTGGAAAGAATGCTTCCTCTGAAAGATGCTGGTTTCCAGGAACTGCTGCAGGATCCAGGATCCAACCTGTTTTCAGAAACAGACAAAGACAAGAGTTTGGCTTGTACTATGTGCTATGACCAGTACTCTCAAAGAAGTGAGCTTATTAAAATATACTGGTTTGATCTGTATTTTGAAGTTTGCATTACTTCCTCCCTCAATGTTTTCCCCTGAAAGTCACTTTAAACCACCCTAAAGGTCTTGTTATTAACAGTTTCTGGCCAGACCCTTAGCCCTTTAAGCAGCACCTGAGAATCTCATGTACATAACATCTCTTTGTGTTAGTTGAATTTTTTTTCTTCTTCTTCTTTCATTAGATTCCTTTTGGTTTGGTTGTTTGGTTTGGGGGTTTTTTGGTTGGTTCTTTTGTTGTTTCTTGAGACAGAAGACATTTTTAAGCTTTACTTTGGAAACAATCCTGTAAATATCAGAAGTTCTCGAAATATGTATCTCATCAGCTATGTAAGCTGGTAGCTTTAGAGGGTTTATTTTGATATTAGTTAATATATTCAAATCTGGAAATAACTGCTCTGCTTCTGCTGCTTCCTCGATTGCTATTTATAGACTTCTCTTATTCCCTGTTATTGGTAGGTGTAATTAAGAAGCCATCACTGGGAATTTTCCTAATCACAAAAGACTCTTAGTTGTAAGTACAAAACAGTCGATGCTCAATTCTGAGCAGACAGAAATGAGGTTCAGCTTATGCCTGGTGTCCTGTCCCGTGTTAAATCCATGACCCTTTCACGGCCCACTCCTTTCTGCATTCTGTCAACACTGTGGGAAAAATTAGAGCTTGGTGAAAAAAGAAGGTTTGTTCACTTTAAAACATTTATTTTTGCCAGCAGGAGAAACACAGTTTGCTTGTGTTGTCTTTTAAAATCTGCCCTCCCCAAAACCCTGTTGGTTTTTTGCACAGCACTTCAGAACACTCTTGCAGAGTCATTGTTTTCTTTTGAACACTTTTCCTCTTGAATAAGATAATGTCACACCTGGTGTGGGGTGGGAAGGAGCTTACAACAGGAGTAAAATGGAATAAAAATCCTGTGTCACCTTTGTGATGGTTTGAAATGGCCAGGTGTGTGTGGGTGGTAAGGATTCAGGTTGGTTTGTAGTAGGGTGAGTAATGATCCAGCATTTTCTGATGTCAGGGAAAGGTGATCTCTGGATCAAATTGTGTTTCCTGAGTGTTCTTTGTGTTGTTTTGACAATTGCTGGAGAGGAACTCCCCTGGGTTTGTGTCACTTTGAATGTTATGGGCAAATGTAGCTCACTAACAAAGGGCATGGAGAAAACTACTCCTGCTTTTGTTGGATGCTGTGAATTTGAGATTAAGAATTCTGAAATACAGCTCAAAAGCACATGAACACAGCAATTACATTACTTACCAAAAAAAGGTACTTCTTTAGTGTGAAGGAGATTAATTTTAGAAGATGACCCTATGTGTGTAATCTTATTTCAGATGAAAAAGCCACAAAGCTGATGCGAGAAATTGAGATTCGAGAAATCCCTTTTGATTAAATTCTATATATTTCTGTGATATGTCTAATTCTTAATAGGGTCTTAAGTGTATAATAATGTAATGTAAAGAAGTAGGAGAACTGAATGGTGATGTATTTAGTAATGCTGTTTGCAATTAAAAACCCTGAGGAAGGGTTATGGTTACGTGCTCAACCTTGTCTAAAAATAGTACTGTCACCTTGTCCTTAGAAATTGATTTTACTTGCCTTAAAGGAAGTATCTTTCAGGTAAGACAGGTGGACATTTTATTATAATTCCTTACCAAATGAAGCTGATGATGGAATCACTGATTCTGTAAAGACTCCTCTTTAATATCTCTTGGTGGTTGTGTGGCACAATCTGTGCTGGGAGGGGAATTTGGCATCACTTTGAAATATGAGCAGCATTTTCCTTTGTAACCAGTATGTTTTATTGCCAGAAATCAGCTCCATCCCAACCCTTCTCACCAGAATACACTTTTTAACAATTTAAAATGAGTAACTTAAACTTGCTTTGTTTTGAGGTGAGAAAATGGTTACAGCTCAGTCTGGTGGAGACGTATAAAGAGATGTAAAATACTGCAACATCTAGGAAGGTGCTTGTCTGAGGGAGGGAAATCTGGGACAATGGGTGTGTTAAATACAAGGAAGAAAATCTAAATTATGTGGGAGCTGCACCATTTTTAATTGCTCCTTTTTGCTTGGCTGACTTCAGTTTTCCCCCTTATTTTTTGTACTCTCAGCTTGCAAGTTACACCGCTTGTTTGTGTTCAGTCGGTTTAACTTTTGACATCAACAGGGTGGGGGGTCAGGGGTGTTCTTTGTTTCTTGTTTTTCAGCAGCAGCTTTTCAGCTCAGTTTCTGGAAGGTCCATCTCTCCCAGCAACAGGAGCATTGAGTAGCTGGTGCTGGGCTTGTCTTTGGCATTGGCAAGTGAAGCTGTTTGAATACAAAGCTTCTCTTTGGAAGGGTTATGGAGCAGGGCAATGTGTAATAACATGCAAAGATGCTTTCAAAGCTATTTGATGCTTTCAGAGATGCTTTCAGCTGTTAACAGTGGGCAATGTGTTCTACAGGGTGGCTGTGTTCATCTGAAACTGTACCAGCAATCATGGTCCATTGGTTACAAGTGACTGCCAGAACTGTTGTAAAATATTACTCAGATGTGCTCAGGTCCAGTGCAAGAAAACTGATAGTTCTGCATTCCCTTTTGTCCTCAGAAAACCTGAAAAAGGAGTCCAGTACCTCATTGAGCGAGGATTCGTGCCAGATACCCCAGTGGGGGTTGCCCACTTCCTGCTGCAGAGGAAAGGGCTCAGCAGGCAGATGATTGGGGAATTCCTGGGAAATCGGCAGAAACAGTTCAACCGGGATGTGTTGGAGTGAGTATTGGGGGGAGGGAGGTGGCAATGTTTTACTGCTCATCATTCCTCGAGGTGCTCCACCAAGCTCCAGGTGATGGTCTCTGGGTGTCTCCTCCTTGTCCCTGGGTCTCCATACTAAGGTGAAGAAAAGACGCACAGGAGCCAATGTTTATTTCTTTGCTTTCCAGTTAAGTTACTGGTTTGGTTATTGATCCAGCAAGATACTTAAAAGGATTTATATTCCCTGTAGTCATGTACATTTACTGTAAATTTATGTTTTAATTTCATAGGCCTTAGAGTATGTTATTTTCAAAGCTTTTTTCCTTCCTCAAACTCTCTGATAATTTACTCAATGAAACCAAATAATATTGTAGGCAACATAAGGCTTAATCAGTAACAGAACTTGAAAATCATTATTACAGCCAAATGGCTCACATGTTAGATAAGCAGGGATTTCTGCCCGTGCAGGCACATGCTGACAAGATCTATACAAACTGTTATTTTCCAAAAGATTAGATAAACAAAAACTGTTTTAACAACCA
The DNA here is from genome assembly GCA_035222235.1 of Margarornis squamiger. Lineage (NCBI taxonomy): Eukaryota > Metazoa > Chordata > Aves > Passeriformes > Furnariidae > Margarornis > Margarornis squamiger. Next base: position 19,554,662 of record JAWWTY010000022.1, on the reverse strand, counting down.
AAGGAATGCAAAGCAGAAAATCAGACTTTTAGCAGCTTGGTCATAAACTTCTGAACCTTATATATAGAGTAGACCAAAAAAGAAGTTGCTTTATTTTAAGAGGGTGTTAATTTAAAACACGTGTTCTTTGGGCCTTTTTTTTTTAATGACATACTGACCTTAAAGGTGAATACATCTTAGTCCATTTTTTTCAAGATACTGTATAAAATTTTAGCTAGATGCTTAATAAAACTGCTGAGAATTGAAGCAAAAACACCTTTCCCACTACGGAAGCCTAGGAAAAATTCTCACCACCATTTTTTGAGTAAGTAACTGTTTTATTTAACAATATAATGAAATCTGTAGTGAAATCTGCCCTGGGCTATAGATGCAGGGACTTTTTCTAGAGGTCTGCTCTGTGTCCTGTGCCTTACTAAGAGCTGCCTTCTCCCAGTGCAGCCCCCAGCAGAAAGCAAAGGCTGGAGCCAGGCTGCCCCTGCAGAGTCATGGAATGTGGCTTGGCTGGGTGCAGTCCCTGCTCAGCCTGAGTCACCACGAGCTGCTCACAGTGATCATCTGGGTTTTGCAAGTATGAGTCACTCTAGGGTGAAGGCTTTTTCAAAAAGTGTGTATTTTTAATTTTTTTTTTAAAGAAAACAGTACAGGTTCAGGAGGATATGGGTTATAATCTGAGATGATCTTTGAGGTCCCTCCCAACCAAAACTATTCTGTGATGTATTTTGTGATCCTGAGTAAGTTGTTTGCCCTCCCCACCTCAACAGACCTAAGCAGAGGTGAGTGAGTCTCTGCTGACCCAGGGGCTGGATCTGTGAGGAGGTGAGTTGTTAAGGACAAGAGTCCCCCAGCAGTTTTTATTGCAATGAATTAGTCCTTACGCTTTGGGGTGAGGAGCTCCCTGTGAGCAGTGCAGGGCTCTGGATGGTGCTCTGAAGTTTCCCTGCAAGTGGAACAAGGTATTTGCTCTTAAAAAGAGACAATGCAATGGCATTTCATCCTAAATATCATACTTATGGATTGGAGGTAGATTTTGTCAAACTGATAATAATTCCAGGTGGGTCCATAGAAAGGATATTTTAAAAGACGATCCTTTTTCCATTACATGATTTAATTTCAAATTACTTGCTTTCATTTGTGTTCAAGTTTCCCAGAATTGGGTGCTTTAACTATTTGGTATCTTGAGCTTAGAAAATACTCATGAGAGCAGCCTAAATTTTTGGCCAAGAGCTGCACTCTGGGCCTGCTGCAGCTGCTGCCTGGTGGTGGTGAAGAATATTGACCATGGGGACAGATCTGCTCTCTCAGGTCACAGAAGACCTTTTGAGACCCCTCCCAGTCTGTTGTTGGCCAGCATGTTTCTGGAGGTCCTTAATTGCATTAATTAGGTCATTTGGACTCCAGCTTGGCTGCACATGTGCTTGACACCCTTGAAGGAGAAAAGGGCTTTGGAAAGTGCTGCAGAACTTGGAATAAATGGGAAGACTGAGAGCCTTGTTGCAGAACTGATGAGGGGATTTAGGTGTGGAGTGGAAAGGGTGAGGGAAAGCCTGAAGTGCTTCTGCATAAAGGGAAAAGTATTCAAGGCAAGGGGAATAAATTGTTCTGTTATCAATCCATGTTAGCTACAGTTTTACTGGAAGAAAAATATGAGCTACTCTCATTTCTCATTGTAAACCTATACATTTAAGAAAAAGCTTTTAAAAGTGGATTGTGCTTTTTGTGGTTTCTGCATTACAGTAATTCATGTCTGGTTACTTAAAACCTAAAAGGTAAGTTTAAAGAAATTTATAAGCTTCTGATTTTAAAGCAGTCTTTAAACAAAGTATTACAATGACATAATTCACTTTGTTGATTATACTAAAATGGTTCCTTTTTCTATTTTTTGTCAGCACTCTATTTTCTGAGCAAGAAAGTAATTCTTTAAATGTTAACTGAAAGACATGGCAAATGATGGGGAGATGAGAATTACAGTAATAATAAGAGAGTATCCAAACAGGGTTATTTTTTTTCTCTGCATGTAAGAACGTTCCTAGACACAGAGCCATTTGGTGCAGATTATTGTGCCTGCTGCAGGCTGTTGGAGATATGATATTTTGAGCTGTGTAAGCTATTTATTATTGTTGTAGGCATTGTGATGGTTGATTGGCCTGGAAGCACAAGGCTAATAATTATTGTTGGCAGTGGCGCATCCCTTAAATTGGTCAGACATTTGTCATTCCAGCAGCAATAAAAAAGAATAAGAGTCTGCTTACACATTCTCACTGATCCCTTGTTTGCAACCTTCCTTCACAGCTCACCTGCAGTCACTGCAATTGCTGCTGGAAGTTTAAAAAACAATTCGTGAGTCTCTCTGAGATGGAAAATTGAAAGGTTTTTTGTCTTGAAATCTTCCCTTTGGTGCTGTATTGTTAGAAATCGAGGCACAATGGAATCTGTTTCTCTCCTAGCTGTGTGGTGGATGAGATGGACTTCTCAACAATGGAACTGGATGAAGCACTCAGGAAATTTCAGGCCCATATCCGTGTCCAAGGAGAAGCCCAGAAAGTAGAACGGCTCATTGAAGCTTTTAGGTACGAGACTGAAATGAGTCACTCACCAGAAACTGCTGCTGTCCTATGGTCCAGCTGGAGAACTGGGGAGGTTGAGCAGAGCCAGGTTGCTTCCCTGCTTATTTGCAGTGTCCTTGTGAGCTGCAAACCGTTTCAAATCCATGTTGTTTGTGGGGGTTTTGCTGAGTATGAATTAGGAAGTTTCCTTTGCTGGTGCTGCTCATGTATGGCATTTGTATTAACATAACGAGGTTTCTCAACTCCAGGTTCTTTCTGGCACCATTTGAAAAGATAGCCAAGGATTTTTGAGCGTCTCTAACAATGTAATTAGATATAGTAGTTTATATGAGTGGAATTATGAGCCCATTTACATTTTAGAGTATATATACTCCCAACTTTTCATTAAGCACCAACAATAGTGGCAGAAAGAGCATTAAGTTGTCAGTACTTAATACTGGTGTGCTTTATCCAGGGCAGGATAAGATGGAAATCACTCTGTGGCTGTAAGCCAAAATCAATGCTGTATTCTTACCTGGTGTCAGGGTATTAATCATTGAGAAAAATGAAATAGTGAACTTATTGCAGCTCAGAATTTGTGCTAAGAACTGAAATTACCGTGGTGGTAGAAAACAAAAGCCTTCCACATTCAAGGGTTGGCTTATGCTAATACATGGATGGAAAGCTAAGTATCTGTATGGAACACCAATTCCAGCTTGCTCAGCCTCTGGAATGGAGCAGTGGGTTCATTTGGTGGGATGGGAGCAGCGATGTGGGCTCTGACAGCTCCCCTCCCTCTGTGCAGCCAGCGGTACTGTATCTGCAACCCTGGCGTGGTGCGGCAGTTCCGCAACCCCGACACCATCTTCATCCTGGCCTTCGCCATCATCCTGCTCAACACCGACATGTACAGCCCCAACGTGAAGCCGGAGCGCAAAATGAAGCTGGAGGACTTTGTCAAGAACCTGAGGGGTAAGAGGGCTCTGCCAGGGGGGTCGGGAAAGCTTTTCCTGGTAGCTGTCCTTGGAGGGACACCGTTATCTGCTGGGGGAAAGACAAAGTACAGCGCACTTGATGCTGATCTGACCTGACTTCAAACTGCTGCTGCTTTTACAGGAGTTAATTATTTGTGGAATAGTGAAAACACAATTAATTATGTAGTATTTTGTCATTTTTACCTTTATTTTATTTTTTTTTTTTGAGTGGCTGTATTGTCAGGTCCTTTTATTCTTACATACATGTATATATTGAGGAACATAGATATATACTGAGGAACCAATCACTATGCCCTGATGAGAACTTTTGGAAATAGATGAGACATTTAAGTTCTTAGTGAAAAAAAGAAAAATCCCAATTCCAAAACTTTGCTGAAAGGTTTAAATAACCCAGAAATTTCATTTTCCTTTCTTCATTGGTATTTTTTCTGCTCAAGGCATCATTTGCCAGGCCGTGGCACACCTAAGCTTGCAAATAGATTGCCAGAAAAATACAGGTACTTCTTCAGATCTGTCTCTCAGATCGTTCCATGACGGTTCTTTGTGGTGAAAGAATTTTTTGTGAGGTGTCAGCTCAGCTCTTTCTGACAGGAAGGAGCCACTGAGCAGAGCTGAGGAGGAAGGTGAGGAGGAGATCCCTCCTGGTCCTGGGCACTCGAGGAGGAAGGGCTCAGACAGCATCTTTGTATTACAGAAGGGCACACTGATGTCAGAGAAATAAAATGAGGCTCAAGTCCCCGTTTCTTTTTTTCTCCTTACAATAGTTTGTGCCTATGGGGAGAAAGCAGCTTTAGCTGTAGTTCCATTAATATGTGTTTGTGCAAAGGCCAGGAAAATTGTCTGCTCAGTCATTGCCATCTCCTCCTCCTCCTCCTCCTCCTCCTCCTGCTTTTAAGCACAACTTGGGGCTGTGTCTCTTCTTTGGGCAGCAGTGGCTGGAGCAGCAGAGCAAGTAGGTCAACAGCCCTTCCCTCAGCAATGGCTAAAAGTGGGATGAATGGCAGAAAAAAAGGATCAAGCTGCTTAATATATAAAGATATCTAGATATAGATATAGATATAGATATATGGGCACATCTCAGGTGCAGGGCAATTTGTGTTCGTGTGTGCATGTGGCACTTTCATTTTAGTACTAGTGAAAACAAAATACTTGTGGTGGTCTGGAATTTCAGATCCTGAAAATGAAAGTCCTGTTTGGTGATTTTATTCCCTGAGATTTATACAAGGCAGCAGTGAACAGTCTGTGCTCAGCAGATGTTTTAGCTTAGCAAAGTTTAAGTTAGTGCTGAGATTTTATCATAAAGTCCACAAATATTCCAAAAGGCCTGATATTCATCTCTTGGCATAATACTGCAGTTATATTTGTTGAATTATATACAGTACATTCTCTCTGATCTCCAGCATGAATGCCAGCAATTTTTATTATTGAAGGCTTTTTTGTACCAGGTTACCTTGCCTGCAGCTCTAAATCACTGGATCACAAAGGTGGTCTGTGCAAGGCTTGGTGGTGTGGAACAAGACAGAAGCAGTTTTGCTTCCTCCTATCTGGAAAGAAACTGTATTTTATCACAGTATTTTCTGTGTGAGCAGCTGTTCTACTGGGTGACAAAATACTCTGAATGGGAGATAAGAGTTTATTGCTCTAAAACCTGTTTAAAAAACAGACATGCATCTCCCTGTCCCCGGAAAATTCAGCATGAAGCCACTTAGTGAAATTGGACTCCTTCCACCGCTATTCAAAATCCAAGATCAGGCATTCAGGACTGGGTGGCATTTGTTAGAATGACATGCCAGTGATAATCACACAGTGCTAAACAATAATCTTGTATCTAGGCAATTTTGTTGATTTGCTTTTCCAGGGTAAATTAGTCCTTTTTGAAATCTTACAAGAAATATTGGTTAAATTAATTTTACTGGGTGTTCATAAGGTTCTAGTGTAGGAAATGATTTTATGAACAGTGCTGAGTAATATTGAGACAGAAGCAAAATTAGTTCTTCTGCTTCCTCCCAGTGGTGTATATTCCTAGGAGGAGGTCAAATGGAGGTTTTAGTGTCTAAAGAGTAATTTAGCTCATTGGAGCTTTGATACCAAACAGAGGAAACTTGAAAAGAAAAAAATGCACAGGAAATTCACCTTTTTATGGCTTGGTTTTAGCTCCGAGTTTTGAAACAAAAAACCAAACCTGTGTCATTTCCATCAATGTCTCAGTGGTTCTGGACAGAAATCAGTGCTTAAATAATGAGTAACATCATTTGTGCCTTGGTGAGGTGGGACAAGGACACACGGGACGTGTTGGCTGACAGGGAGCTGTGGAACCAACCAGCACAAACACATGAGCAGTCAGGCTTTGCTGTGAGCAGAGGGAATTGAGTGCTCCTGTTCTTGAGCCCTCCTTGCCAAGAGGTCCCTGAGGGCCCGGCTGCTAACAGGACCCTTGGCTCCTGCAGGTGTGGATGATGGGGAGGACATCCCCAGGGAGATGCTCATCGGCATTTACGAGCGCATCCGCAAGCGGGAGCTGAAGACCAACGAGGACCACGTGTCCCAGGTCCAGAAGGTGGAGAAACTCATCGTGGGGAAGAAACCGGTGAGTTCCCTCTGCCTGGGCATGGGGGCAGTGCACAGCACAGAGCAGCACAGAGCAGCACAGAGCAGCACAGCAGGGTGCTGAGTAGAACATAAATTGGTCGGTAAATGGCAAATTGTCCAAGTAAGAGTTTCCTCTAAGGTTGACTTAAATTCTGGGGTGTTCACATGGATTTTCTTGTTGCAGTCTGGTATTCAGGGGTGATGGTGGTGGGAGTCTTAAAACTCTTGATGTGAAGCTTCTCAGTTCTGAAATTGCACTGGAATATCTGCATTTTAGGCAGTTCTCTTGCTTGTTTCGAGAGAATTGTTTTGTTAATGTGATGTTGTAGAGAATTGTATCTCAAGATTTACACTGGCAATTATAGCTCCATAATTCACAAGAGTAACAGAGAGCTGCTGTTCACATCAGCATCTTTCTCAGCTCCACAGCTCCCATGGCCTGGGATTTGTCAGGGGAATGGAAGCCTTTTGTCTCAGGACATGTCTGGAAATCAGGTCACAGGGATTCTAATGCTGGGTTTGAGCATCCAGAGATACCTCTTCCTCTGTTGTGGGAAAAATCCTGAAATACTTGGCTATATAAATAAATCTTCAAAGCACCTGTTGGAAAAGGAGGGAGAAAAGAAAGGCCATGGCATTTTACCTTCGATTTAGAGCTGAGTGAACACAGAGATATTAAACCCAGTATTTCATGTACTAACAGTGGGATCTAATGTGGAGAGGGGCAGTGGATGCTCAGCCTTCCTGAATTCAAATCACGCATCACGAGGCACAAAGGCAGCCCAGAACAAAGCAAAAGAAACCCAGACCTGCCTCTTTTTGAAGTCATACATCAGTTTTTTATCTGCTCTGGGGATCTTCACTGCAGCAGGGTCTGGTGGGTTGGGGGATTTGTTATTAAGGAAAAGAACATGGATCTCAAGAACCTCCCTATTACTTTTAGAGAGCTTTGAATTGTAATCTGTTCTCAGACAAGCCTCAACAGAGGGAATGGGGGAAGGGAATGAGGGACCACCAGAAAACACTAGTTTAGGCCTGTTTCCCAGTAAGGAATGTGCTGAGAACTCTGAAGAAGCAGAGAAAAGAAAGAGAAATTTCCTTAATAAAAGTTTTTAACTATTTTTGAGAAGAAGGGAAATAAATACTCATTATTTGACAGTCACTTATGCTTTCAAGTGAAATTTCTGTAATTGTTTAAGGATTCAGTTTATATATAGGCTTCTGTGGGAGACAGTTTTATCCATGGTTCTTTTTTCATTCAGACACGTGGCAATTCAAATCCTAAAACTAATCCTGACCTTGTCACTTAAATGTGATTAAGAAAACAATGCCCTCAATGGAGTCCTGTCTTCAAGGATTCTTCTGCTGGGAGACTTTTTTACCACGTGCAGGAAAATGCAGGGGACAGGCAACAATCTATTGATAAATATGTTTGGTTTTACTTTATAGGCATTTAGTCATAGTGAGACTGTGATGTATTTACTTGCTCTGATACAGTTCTGTGTTTCTCCGAAGTTTAATGAACTTGTATGTGTCTTTCTACTGTAGATTGGATCTCTGCACCATGGACTTGGTTGTGTAGGTATTTCTCTCATACTCCTTCAAAGTTTGTAGTCATTGTAACTGGCAGCATTTTCTTAAACTGGCAGTAAATCATTCTGTTACATTTCAAAATCTTAAATCAGTGGTGTTCTTTCAAGCAAAATTTTCTTAGTGCTGTAGCAATAACTCCAAAGGACAAAGATTTGCTTAAGAATATATTTCCCAGAGACTGCCTAATTTATTGCAAAGAGTATTCTAGACCTTTTTAATACACTTTTTATTCATTTCAAATGCTATTGTCGCTGTAGAAATTAGCCAGTAAAGAATAAACAAATCAGTAAAATCACAGTTGCACCTCACCTTTGCACCTGGTGTGTTTATTCTTTCTAGTCCATTTGAGAATTGATATTCTGAAAAGATACTGCCAGTTAAAGTTTGCTTCTGAAAGGTGGATGAATATAGAAAATACGGATTCCAGATTTAAGTTATAGGCATATTCAGTAATAAACCTAAAACTATTCTTATAATGCACCTTTTTATGGATTTCTTTTGATGTTGTTTGTGAGATCTCAACATGTGCATTTAAAAGAAATGAAGTCTCACTAGGTTGGAAGCAGCAGCTTTGGAGATTCCTCAGCAGACATTTCAAATAAGAAAATAGAAAATCAGTCTTGATTTTCTTACTGGCCTGAGAAAGTAAGACAGACTGAAACTGCATTTACTTTGTCCTGATGTCACCATGTCCTTGGCACTGGGAAATGAAGAAATTGAGTAACTCAGTGGCTGACAAGAAGTGACCTACATCATCAGTGTATTCCCAAAAGCTAAAGTTGCTTTGCAGCCTTCCTTCTAATAAGGATGTGCAAAAATGCTCATGGAACAACACCCTTAGCTTGGAGCTCCCACTTAATGTCCAGGTTTTATCATTTCACAAAGTAAACCTCTGCCCATAGAACTTCCATGGGCTTCCATACACAGGAGTGAAAGCTCTTGGAGAGTATTTTTTACAGGAAGTTTGAATGTCATGCAAGTTTGTGGCATAGAAATCTTTTATTCCTGTTGTTGGTCCTTTGATGGAAAAGTCTAATGGGCTTAGAGGTAAAAATATTTGCAGTATTGAAAAAATAAAAAGATTCTCTGTGTGAAAGATGCTCTTCCTTGGCTAAATGTTGTTCCATTAACCATGAACCTTTGGATTATCCCAGGTGCTCTCTCTGCCCCACCGGAGGCTCGTTTGTTACTGCAGGCTCTTTGAAGTCCCAGATCCCAATAAACCTCAGAAGCTTGGATTGCACCAGCGAGAAATATTCTTATTTAATGATCTTCTTGTGGTATGTATTTCCAGGCAGACAGACTCAGAGTGGGGTATTCAGAAATCCTATCTCCCATTAAACACATGAGCATTCCAAGTATTAAATCTCTGTACTCCAGAAATCTTGGGGTGATTAACAGATTTATATAATTTGCTTTGAAACTGAAGCCTTTTCCTGATGGCTGCACTCTTTTGTAAGGAGGTACTGGATGCAGTAGGTTTTACTACAGAGAACAAAACCTCACCTCCAGGTTCCCCCTTTCCCTAATGGATAAACAGAGACATTCTTTATTCTGTGAATAATGAATTCAAGGTATTTGTGGAAAAAGAAAATTATGTGCTACTCTGTATTCCCCAGATGTTGTATGAACAGGCATGTTTGTGCACTGAAATAGGAGTGGGAAATGCTGAAATAGATTTTACAGTTGACTTTACTTTTTGGTGCACACTTACCCTCACAGACTTCAACTTGACCTAGTCTTTTGAAAAACAGACATACAAAACTAGTGACAGCTTGGAATTATTTGGTTGATTTGCTCTTAAAATAGGAAAATTTATTGCCCTCTATTTGGAATATACCTGAGAAATAAGAACTAAACTAAATATTTCATATTTTGTTATGAAAAAGACACACTTCACACTTACTGTGTGTAATTTTTACAGACCTTCAGACCTTAAAACCAGGAAGCCAATACAGAAAATTAATCCTTTTGGGTCTGAGTATATCCTCCTGGGTGTAAATGTGAGCTTGACTGGAAACTGATGGAGCATTGCTGCAGAGCCAGCTTTGCTTCCTCAGTAGCAGCAGATTAAATACAGCAGTTGCATTAAAAAAACAAAAACAAACAAAAAAACCAATCAAACAAACCAATTAGCGTATTTTTGGCAGAACCCTTTCTTTTGAATAAATTGTTTGCTCTTGTGCTAATTCTTAGGAACAATCGTTTTCCACAAACATATGTGGTAAAAAGGATATTTCACTTTGTTTCTTTGATACCTTTCAGGTGACCAAGATTTTCCAAAAGAAGAAGAACTCGGTTACGTACAGTTTTCGACAGTCGTTTTCCCTCTATGGGATGCAAGTTCTTCTCTTTGAGAACCAGTGTAAGTATTTCCTCACTTTTTAAATGACCATTTTGCTTAAAAATAACATAAAATAAATTAAAATAAAATAAAATAAAATAAAATAAAGTAAAATAATGTGTGAACAACAGAGATGGACAAGACTTGACTCTGGATTTTGGAATAAAATTGCTTAGAATTTAAGCCCTAAAGTTTAAAACAATCTGCTGTCAACATATGAAACAACAAGACTTCTGCAGAGTTTTTCAGTTGTAGTCAGAAGCCAAATCTCCCCAAATGTGTTGTTAGTGAATACTCGTAAAGAATAAAATATTTGTCAAGAAGCAGACACATCTGTTGCTGAGTCAATGATACAGTTAGCTGGAACTGAATGATAATAAATAATGACTATTATAATTGTATATGTAATTCAAAACACAATTTGTCTTCCTGATCTATGTCTTAACTTTACCTAGGCAATATACACTCACCCAAATACAAACACAGAGCAGAGAGTTTGGATTCAAGCTTGTATTTTCTGACACCTTTTGTTTGTGTCTGTTGCAATCTGCATCAACCCAATATTCTTTTTATCTTTAATCCTTCTCAGGCTTCATCTTAGCAGACAAAAACCCAACAAAAAAACCCCAAATAGTTTGCTTTTAAGCCCAGAGGCATCACCTAAGAGCAGAGCAGAGCAGAGCTGTTGGCGTGGTGTAAGGGGACAGCCTGACCTGGCTTCGTGGTTGTCACCAAGCCCTCACCTCCCTGATAAGTTGTTTACAGCCCAGGGTGACATTCAGTAGTTCCTGTGCTTCTCTGTCCTGGAAGACTTTTAGTTTCCCCTTGTCCTTGAGAATGTGCTCCAGTGCTCAGCACACTCAAAAGAGGTTCCTGTTATTGAGCCAAAGGCTCTGGTGATTTCCAAAGGGAAGATTTGGTAGAGCTTATGGCAGCTGTGCAGCCTGCAGATTATTTATGTACTTGCACATTCATTATCTCTCTTGTGCACACATTATGTGATATAAAATTCAGTTTTGGAGAGAAGGGCAAATATATCTACCCTGGTTTCTACTAAAAATAGAATAATATATTTCCTCTGATGTCAAATTAAATAAAACATTAAAAAATACATATCTCATAAACATGCTAAGAAGCAATGCTATTCAAATAAAGTTAAAAATGTCTGTAGTGAAACCAGGAGTAAGGAGTTGGATTCCTCCCAGGGAACTGGAGGCATTTTAGCTGAGACACTTCAATAGACATGGTTGGGCTTCTAAGGTGAACTCACTCCAGTGAATCAGTGACAAGATTGTCCATCTCATATCCATGCACTCCATGGAATGCAGTGTTTTCCAGTTGGGAAAGAGAAGTGTTCTTCCTCTGCGGTTCTATACAGTTCATGCTTTGGTTACCCCTGTCCCCAGCAGGCTTTGGGCTCTTTGGCCACCATTCAGTAAAGTCTCTGTGGAGCAGCTCTCACAATCAGCTGCTTTCAAGTGAACAAAGTTGAGAGTTGCTAAAGCAGAAACAACAAAAATACAGGTTTGGCTATTGGGGAGGTTGAACAACGTGATTGGCCTTGGTGACAGAAGAATTGGCTTTTAGTGATAGAGGGGTGGATGAGCTCCCAAAGGGAGAATAATGTCATATATCTCTAAGAAATAAACAGGCCACAAGGGAAGTATATTTTACATTTTCAGTCAGTCAATAACGAAATATCAAGGGGGAGAGCTGGTCACTTCAGAGAGGGTGGGTCTGACACCAGTAAACACTGCTGTGAGTGTCTCCTGGTGCTTCATCAAGACAATGTAGGGAAGTACCCCTGGCCCTTCTTTAGGACATGGAAAATCCTTCTTGGTTCATATGTGGAGGCAGCCCATGTGACTTCAGGGGTGCCAGGTTTTTTCCTATGACTTCATGGGCATTTTTGGTTTTTTCCCTTAAGTGTTGCACTTTGTAGGGCTGTTTGCTGCATATCCTTATCAGTGTTCCCAGCACTGCCCAGTGGGGTTCCATGGAGCCTGCCCAGCACCAGCCTCCGGGGGCTCTCCTTCTGTGCACGGTGCTGACATCAGACCCCACAGAACCCCCAAATTCTTCCTTTCCCTCGGGGCCCTCGGAGCCTGTGGTAGTTGCACTGTTTTCCCCTGAGAATGGTGAGCTTGCTTCACTTTTAGTTGCAGCTTTGGTTTGGAAGTTATTCTTCTAAAAATAAATTTGGACTAAAAATTTGGAAGTATCCCTCTAAAAAAGGGCAGGCTTTGAAGTTGTTTCTCAATAGCTGAACCCTTGTGGAAACCTAATGGCTTTGAAGGGAGGGAGACTGCCTTCCATCATCTGCTGGCTCTTGAAGGAATGAGTTTTTAGTACCTGGGAGCCCTTGAACTTTGGTTTCAATACTTAAGTAAATATTTGGGAGCTGTAGCAAACCAGGAAGGTAAAGCAGCTGAGTAAAAGAAAACACTGTGAGTTAAAATTCACATATTGAGGTTTTCTGACACCCCGTTTCTACAGGCCTGTGCTTCAAGCAAAGGCTGATTCTGTTTTCTAGAGCAGAACATATCTTCTTTATAAATACCTTTCTGTAAATGACTCTTCTGTCTCAACCAGGAGATATTTGTGGCCAGCTGTTAAAATTTACATTCTCAAATATGCAGCTAGAAGAGTCTGCTGAAAACTCTGCTTTTTATTGTGAAGGTGCCCACAGTGTGGGCCAAAAGAAGGGTGAAAAAAACCAACCAATCACCCCTTTTACTTCTTCAGGATACAATTTCACAGAGAACTTTAACCAAAAGGAAAAAAAAAGAGGAAAGTAGCATGTCCAGGGAGCACAATTCAGTAGGAAACACTGAAAGCTGTCCCTGCTGGTGTGTTTGTCTTCCTGCAAATGTTAAAAGGAGAATGAGTTTGATGTACTTGAGATATCTTCAAGTAGCAAAACTTGGTCACAATTTACTAAGACAGGTAATGGCATCTGTTCCATGACACAAAAATTATCCCTTTATTTTTTTGCCTTTTCTAATATTTTTCTTTTGTGCTGTACCTTGAGGGTAACAGCTGCATGAAAGCAGCTTTCAATATTTGTTCAGTATCTTGGCAGCTGAGCTGTTCCAATGTATCTTAGGGATTTTCATCCTAAGTCTGTGCCTTCAGACTTTTATTTCTGTGACTTTGTACCCTCTATGGTAATGTTAGTAAAAAGCCTTCAGTTTTGGTGGGTTTTTTTAATTAAAAGCAATTGGAATAATCAGAGCTTAGTTTTTGCTGCCTTTCTCTCCCAGATTACCCCAACGGGATCCGGCTCACGTCAGCAGTGCCAGGAGCTGATATCAAAGTCCTCATAAACTTCAATGCCCCAAATCCTCAGGACAGGAAGAAGTTTACAGATGATTTGAGGGAGTCAATTGCAGAAGTTCAAGAAATGGAAAAGCACAGAATAGAGTGTAAGTACAAAGGTACATATAATAGAGCATTTTCAAGCTAAGCAAAGTAAGAAGATTCTGAATATGTGAACAACCCATTAGAACTCCTCAAAAGCTCAAAATAATATGGTTTTTTCCCACAAGTTTGGGTCTAGAAAGAGGAAAAACCCAGTGATATCTTAAGCCCCAGCTGAGTTCATTGACTCCTATTTACTTAAGTGCAGCTGGAGTGGAATTTTAGCCTGGACAAACTGCAAATAGCAATGGACAGGGGAGAGATGGGTCTGTGATTTGTGGTATAAATTACAGTAAGAATTTGAGGTGTAATTTCCATCACACTGAAATTTTCAGTGATGGCCCTTCAGATAAGTTTCACAGGATTTTTCTTGATTTCCACATTGTTATTTCAGTGTTCTCAATGAGGAAGCCATGGTACAAGTTGGTATATTTTGCTGAACGTTCCACGAGTGTCTAAACGTGAAACTTAATCTCCTGTTTTTCCCGAAGAGAGTCCTGTGTGTTGCAACATAAAGCTGTTAGTACAGGGGTGAAACTCCTCTCTGGCATTATCAGTGCCAAATGAGCTCCTGTCTATTACTCACAGTAATGCCTGACCACACACAGAAACTGGGATGTTTCCATGTTCTCTGATGAGTCTGAACTCATAGAAAACCTTGGGGTTTGCTCCTTACTGGAATTTAGGTCCTGAGGACTCTTTTCAGTTTTCATTTTATGCTCAAATGATGATTTTTTTTTGTTTTTCAAAACTTTGTCTCTATTGTGCTAATTTTTAGTTTGGCTAAGTGTTTGACACGATTTCAAGGGAAAGGAAGGTGCAAATATAAAAATGAAAGATAAATCAAGGAATATCAGGAGATATTCAAATATCCTGAATACGATGTTGGTTTAAAATATGACAGTGGATTGAGTGTACTGATTGCTATTTACAGCCTTTGTGATCAGAAGTAATAACTCCCCCAGAGGGTGGTGGGCACTGAGCAGGCTCCCCAGGGCAGTGGGCACAGCCCCGAGGCTGCCAGAGCTCCATGGGGGTTTGGACAAGACTCTGAGGGCCTGGGTGGGATTGTTGGGGTGTCTGTGCAGGGCCAGGGATTGGATTGATGATCCTTGGGGGTCCCTTCCAGCTCAGGGCATTCCGCAGTTCTCTCCTGTGATCCTGCATTTGCTCAATAAGCACCAATTGCAAAATGGTCGTCTGTGTTTCAGCCGAGCTGGAAAAGCAGAAGGGGGTGGTGCGTCCCAGCATGTCCCAGTGCTCCAGCCTGAAGAAGGACTCTGGGAACGGCACCCTGAGCAGGGCCTGCCTCGATGACAGCTACGCCACCAGCGAGGGGCTCAAGCGGAGCGCGCTGAGCAGCTCGCTCAGAGACCTGTCCGAAGCAGGTAAGCGCTGCCTTTCCTCCCTTGCTCTCTGCATGCAAAGATGCCTCAGTGAAAGGCTCCAGAAATAGCAGTGCTGAGATCTCAACCTTTTCAAATAGCTCCTCTTTGCCAGCTGGTGTTTAATGCCTGTTTGTTTTTCACCCTTGTTCTGTTAAGGGTTTGAAAGCGTTTAAACCGTTGTAGGTTGAAATAGATACTCTTAAAGGAGAGTGAAGACAGAGGACAAATTGTAAGTTTTTAATTAAAAGAAAAAAAAGATTGACTTGTACTAGGAGTAATTCAGTTTTCCTTGCTTTTTTTCATGCCCTTTGCTTCTTCCCCTTCATGCAGTAGGCTTAGAAAGGACAGGAAAGGAAGTGGTCTCTGTGTAATGAGCGCTCTCTGTGCATTCTGTGCTCCAGTGTCCTGTGCTACCACCTTGATGAATGAAATGGAGTGAAGCCCTGCTAAATTCTCTCTAGAGCTCTGTCAGTCAAACACAGCGTGTCCCTGGTGCTCTTTTATTGTGCTGTAACTCAGATATAGCTCCTAATTCTTGCAGGAGAAGTTGTTGTAAAGTACTCCTAACAATATGATACAAGAAGCCCTAGTGGACAAGAATGCTGATATCCCACCAAACCACTGATGTGTTATCAGTTTTATTAACTGGGTAGTGCAGCTAAAGGCTGGAAAGCAGTGGTGGTGTGGTTTATTCTTTTTTAGATAAAGAAGGCCAGGGGAAGTTTGGCATGCTTTTATTTGCCTCACACCTGGCATACCCATGTAATTTCTCAGTATTAAACAGGATTATTGTCATTTACAAGAACTCATGTCTGAACACCATGTCCACTATTCAGAAAGTACTTCTGGGCAATTACTTTTTTTTTAATTATCTGGTTTTTAGTTCATAGTCTGTGTTACATACTCTGCTTTGTCCTTTTAATTGTAGTGATGATGTACAGTCTAGTCATAATTTCAATATTCTGTATATCTTTAGTAGTAGACACTACTTACCTTTTCCCTTTTTTAACAAAAGAGATTTTAGCTCTGCTGCAATAAATAAAATTGTTGTGAACTGAAATTATAGCCTGTGTTTTGTGGGTATATGTATGTGCATACAAATATGTAGAGAGTGAGCTCTTTCAATTCTTTTCTTCTCTGTTTAGGCTTTCATACTCATATGTCCATTTGCTTCATTAAAAAGACGTAGGGTCTTGATCCAAAATCCGGCTGAAGTTGAATATTGGTGCTTGATTGGCTCCAGTGGATTTTAGATCAAGCCCCTGGTCTTCACCACTCTTAAATCTCAGAGCTGAGGATACTTCATCATCCTTTTTGTTGTTTTGGTTTGATTTCATTAAAATGAGAACTACCATATTGGCAATATGTGAGTTCAGTGGGTATCTCTGCCCCTAAATGTGATTTCTGGTTAATTTTTTCATTCCATACGAATAATTCATCCCTCTCTTTCAAACATTGCCATGTATTTAAATTCATGTTATGGGTTTGATTCCACATTTATTCAAGCATTTGTAATCATAACACATTCCACGTTTCAACAGGGCATGCCTGCAAACTGGCATGCTTATTACTGAAAATAACTTTTTTCCATAACAAAAAGTAGAAATCACTCACAGACTGCAGGGTTTATCAATGAGTTTGTTAAACCCAACTAAACTTAATTTTACCTTGAAATAGCTGAGAATTATGGAGAGCTTCTGTTTGGTCTTGTGCAGTGCAACTGACTTGAGAAATGACATGCCTGTTATTTGCCTTGTGATTTGGTGGAGTAACTTCAGTGACACCATCCAGGTCCTTTCTGCCTTTCCTCAGGGAATGGCTTGCATGTGAGGCTAATTTTATTTCTTGATATGGGAAAGTCAATCCACAATAAAACAAAGATATCTCAGATAGGAAGATACTGCACCCCAGTGATTACACTATATGAAATTGCTTCTATAAAACAGTGCTGAGTTAGGTTGCCTCAGTTCTCTTTGTGGCTCAGACAGGCTCAGCAGGGAGGAGGATCAAGAGTAGTGGAGCTGTGTGTGGACCTGTGTCTCTCTGGAGGAAAAGACACAATGCAAGTGGATTTCTGGAGAGCTCCTGTCTACATTAATGAGAAATAAATCTAATAAACATGAGAAAATGGCCTGGTTGCATATTTATGCAGCAAGGCAGGTAATTGTCCAGAGAATATTGCAAAACCAAATTTTTAGCTGTTTATTCAAAGAAGGGAAAATGTGACTGAACAGCATTTTGGCTGCCCAGGTTTATTATTGACAGGATTATTGAAGAAAAGTGTCCCCAGACACCACAGCAGTGGATGGTGGCTGTGGAAAGGGACTTCAGATTTCTCTCTTGGGAAAGATTGGTGATTCCTAAGCTTCTTAGATCTAACAAATGCTGCTGCCCTGAGTGATTCTGACTCCTCAGCTGGAAATCCTAGAGAAAGGCAAGATTTCTCCATCAGGGAACAATGTCAGGAGCCCGTTCCTGGCAGTTGTTCTTCCGTGTGTTTGCCACGGTAACTCAGCCCTGGGAGGACCTGTGTGAGGGTCCCTTGGTTTGAAAGAGACTGTTGTTCATTGGAGATTGACACTTCTGTCCATGGAAGAACAGCAGAATGTGGCAACCAACTGCTCCAAGATGTGAATGTGCCCAAAAGCGTTTAGTGCTTCATTTTTCTCAAAAGAGAAATGCATCATTTTTATTGCAGTCAGGGAGGAACTGAATTTATTTGTCCCAGACTTTGAAATTCTTAATTTACAGAAAAATATTAGAAGACAGGCAAATTTGAATGCAGCCAAAGCTGGGGTTTATCAGTTCTGGTAGAGCTCTGGACATCCCACCATTTGCTCTTTACACAGTTACATGATGAGCAGCTTTACAGACAGATATGAAAGGTGATGTCCCATTGTGGCCATCAGTCCATGAGAGGAATGGTTTGGTCACTAAAGCAGAGCAGGGAGGATTAGAGTGGTTCTGTTTCCATTTCTGCATCTCTCCCAAATTTCTGGACTGATTTTAGGCAAGTCAATCCCAATTCCAGCCACTGTGAGTTGCTGGAGAAGCCAGTGCTTTCACCTTGAGTTCACAGTGCTGAGCAGTTCTGGAAATCAAGCCTTATTCCCCCCAGCCCCAACCTGTAAGGTGGAAATAATATTTACACACTGCACTGGTTTAAAAATCCTAATGTTGTGGTTTGCCCCAGTAAAACACAACTGGCATACCCCTGTAACAGTGCAGCATGTTGTAATGGTTTCTGTTAATACAACCTGGGCTTGTCTCACCCAAAACAGTCACAGACCAATAAAAACAACAGAACAAAAACAAAAGAAAGCAAAAAACCAAACCAAAACCAGCCACAAAACAAAATCATAAAGTAGTTCCAGAATTAAAATAATTCTACTTGTACATTGCACATAAACTCAGCCAACCTTTAACTTTCTAAATGTTTGTTTCTACCTTCCAAAAAAAGTACTTTTTTCTCTTTTAACAATTTAATAATGTATTTTTAGAAAAATTTCCTGTATTCCAAAATGTAATGGAGAACACTGTGGAAGTTCTCAGCATTGTAATCCCCTTGAAGAGAGTGTGAGTTGATGGAATTACAGAATCCCTGATCTCTTGGATCGGTCAGTGCTGGGAAGGTGCAGTCCTGGCTCCCCCTCCTCTCCCTGGATTTTGCTGCAGGGAACACCAGCAGTCTTTGACTCCCTTATTGGAAGAGCTTTCCAAGTGGGGAGAGACTTTTCCTGTCTCTTCCCTTGTCACTGTTGTAACATTTCCTATTTTTCAAAGGAATAACAAGAGCAAAGGGCACGACAGAATCCACTGGGTGCTTTAAATAAAGCAGATGTGTCTGATTTAAGCCTCTGGTGATCCATGTATGATAAAACCAAACCATTTCACAGAGCCCCACACTGTCCATGAACAACACCTTGTTGGCACCAACCTTTCTGCCTGATGAAGAGACACTGTTTCACACAGAAAACAAGAGGGAAATGTGAAGGTTACAAAGAGTCTCTTCCCCCTGGGAAGTGGTCTCTCTAAATTAATGACTAGAGCATATATTAATTTAAAACTTTTTTCCTCACTTTTTTTCTCAAGATATACAAAGCCAGATAATATATTTTTTAGCATCTCTCACTGAGACAGAGTGTCAAGAAACACAGGGTAGCAGTGAGAAACATTTTCATGATAATGATAATGCATGTACGTACATGGTGCACATTTATACTAGATAAGTTAAAGATATTTCTTATAAAGAATATTCGTATCTAGCATCAATGAATTACTGGGATGAATCAGAAAATGATAATTTAATTGATACTTAATTTTACAAAAATAAACTAAACTCCACTCTAAGTAGCAGCCTGAAAAATTTCAAGTAAATTAGTCACATATTAAGCAAAACCAGTCTTCAAATTTGATAAATACCACCCTGCTTTATACCCCAGCTGCTAATTATTCTGCCAGGACGTGCTTAGATGCAATTCTAGCCAAGAATCACCTTTTTCTTGAAATGTATGTGAAGGCTGGAGTTCTGGGGAAACGTTTTTGAGATGGAATGCCACCTCAAAGACCAGGGAACAGTCTGGAATACGCACACATTAGCAGGGGAATGCCCATGGGCATTTACTTAACAGCTCTCATATCACACTGTGTATCAATATAGAATTGGGTTCAGTTTGGTTTTAAGAAAACAACCCAAGCCTCTGTACACTGATAGTGCCTATCTGAGGGAAATTACAGGCATTTTAAGGAGGATTTTCCTGTTTGGCCTTGGCTTTGCCCTGAAGTTATTCTAAGCAAAACTCCATCTGTCTCTGTCCGTATATACTGTGTCCATGGTTATTTTAGCAGACTGTGACTCCTGCCACATGCAAAAGGCATTAGATTTTTCTGTTTTCCTTTGGTTTTGGTCACATTTATTGACCTGTGTCAGCTCTCAGTCTTATTTGCAATACTGACTGCTAAGAGGTGACTGTCTTTCTCAGTGTGTTTGCATCAGCAAGCAAGAGTGATGTTGAGTGTTAATCAGTACTAATCCTGTTACCAGAGCAGAAAAATATTAAAGCCTGACTGGAAGTAAAAATAATGGATTATCAAAACCAGTTTTTCTCAGGGGGTTCATAAGATAGTTTAGTTCTGGTTTGGCTGAGGCTAAAAGTCCAGCAGGAGATTGAACGATGAGCTTTTGACAAAGATCCTGTCTAGGGAATTGTTCCAAATTCCAACAAATTGAACAAAACACCTTGACCACAACTGCCTTCCCCTCACTTCAGGGCCACCATAGAGGGGTTTGTGCTGGGGAGCAGCTCTCTGTGATAAGAACAGAGGGGCAAATGTTCCAGTAGCCTAAAGAGAACTGCAGCTCTTGAGAGCAGCTTATGTTTCAGGACAGCATCCCATGGCCAACAAGGTCAAAGTTATGCTTATGAATCCAGCAGGTGGTATTGTTTGATCATACTGATCTTATGAGACTAATGAGTAGTCTGAGTTGGTCTGTGGTAGGGTCTGTCAAGAAGGGTGAACCTCCCAGGAATCACTGTTTTGTCCCACTTGGAGACCAGTCCCAACATTTTTCTCTCTAGTTCTGATCCCAAGTGGCTTTGGGGTGTCTCTGATAAGGGCTTGTCACTCACTGGTTCAGTGATGCTGAAATCTTCACATTCTCCCCCAAAACCACCTCCTAGAGTAGAAGATTCTGAAGGCAGCAATGTACCAATGCAGGATGGAGACAGCCTTTGATGTCTGGCCTTGCAGGAAGGCAAGGAGAGAGCACTGAAAAAACTTTGGTTTCTGAAAAACATGCAGATTTTAGGGAAGCTTTGAGCACCTGATCACTCTTCAAAGGTTAGCTTTGTTTATACACCCTGCCGAGACAATATTCTAAAACTTCACAAAATGATGCTCGACAACCTGTCTTCTAAAAGATCTCTGTTTCCACTGCAGCCATATGCTATTTTCTCTCCTGTGAAATGAGAAAGAAAATCTGGGATCCTGTGTGCTGAATATAGCCACTGAGGTCTTTTGGCTCTTTAGTCTGGTGGTTCCTGTGTGATTTTAGGCAAATGTCTCTGCAGTTTGAGACTGTCAGAGAACAAATCCGACATACTTAAAGATAAAGCACTGCACAGCTAAACAAACAAAACCTAGCCATAATGTCAAGACAGATTCCAGATTTATTGATCAAAAATTAAGTTTAGTTTCTTTTAAACCTCATGAAAGAAGATTATATGAAATCCACTGAGGTTCAAAGTTGAAATGCTGAAACCGATGCCCCTCACCAGTCCCCCACACTGATCACAGAGTCAGAACATGCTGAGCTGGAAGGGACCCACAGGGATCATGGAGTCTGGCTCCTGGCCCTGCCCAGGACCATCCCCAAGAGTCACCCCCTGTGCCCCAGAGCATCATCCAAACCCTCCTGGAGCTCTG
>JAWWTY010000022.1:19517793-19533264 GCA_035222235.1 Margarornis squamiger | reverse complement strand
CTGGAGCTCTGGCAGCCTCGGGGCTGTGCCCACTGCCCTGGGGAGCCTGGTCAGTGCCCACCACCCTCTGGGGGAAGTTCAGACTATGCCAATATTAAATTTGCACTTAAATTAATATCACCCCACAAGTATGTATCAATGTGCTCAAAGAAAGAAACTTCATGGCCAATTAGACTCCAGGAAATCAAAACAATTTCCCATTGTTGCTGGTCACCATCACAACCACGGCACTAAATCCCCATGCTAAACCCCACATCTTTGAAGAGTTGTACAAATTAAACCCAAAATTTAAAAGCCGCCCCGTGCCCCCGGTGCCCAGCGGGTGCCCAGCGGGTGCCCCGTGGCCGTGCCAGCTGTGCAGAGCCCCCGTAGGACGCAGGGCTGTTCTTCCCCCGGGTCTCGTCTCGTCTCTAATCTCTGGTGTTGCATGTCCTGGGCAGGCAAGCGTGGGCGCCGCAGCAGTGCAGGATCGCTAGACAGCAATATGGAAGTAAGTAGGAAGTTCCTGATGTCTAGCTGGATGTGATGATGTGCATTTCAAACCTTTCTTTTATATATACATATTTTTTTGCTCTTTTTTCTTCTAACACATAACCTGCCTGCCACGAATAAAATGCATGCCTAGGCTACTCACTCCGTATTCTTCCAGCTTAAAAAGCACTGACAGCTTGTTTTAGACCAATGGCATTTTTGGTTTGAGCTAACCTTGTTCCCTTTGTTCCTGCAAGCATGGTTCAATGGATATGATGTGTCCTTTTGCCACCATTTCAGTCTGGTCCCAGCTTAAAAGCCCACTTGCTCTTTGTTACCAAGTACACTGTTCTTGCTGTTTGGTATTTAGCTACAACTATTGACTGTCATGCTCAACCATTCCCATTGCTTATTTTCGAGTTCAATTGCTAAATGTATGCAGTCATGACACCATGGAATTGCACAGACAGGGCATGGGAGGAAAAAAATTATTAAGACAGGTGAATTCAATGTGGATTTCATGAGATTTCATTCATCTTCAAACCATTTATATATACTGTTCATGTCTCTGAATTCAGCTTGCAGATTTTTTCCTTTTTTTTCTCTTTTTTTTTTCTTTTTCTTTTTTTCTCCCTTTTTTTATTTTTTTTTATTTTGTGTTTGCTTTAGGTAGATTGCAGTTTAAATCTAGCACATTTTGCCTAAGTACTGCTGTGTCCCATAAACTCTTTAAAAATACAACCCCCAGTCTTCCAGAAGCTAAATGCCAGGCTAAATAATAGGGAATGTTGGACCACAGGTCAGAATAACACAGTCACATAGAAATCTTAGTGGCAAAAATGGTACGGTTCCATGTAACACATAATGCAGGGGTAGGCCTGAGAAGCAGCACTGTGACATATAGTAGTGCAAAACTACTATAAAAGAAGTTTGAAATACTGTTTTGAAATCTGAGCTGTAACTAATATTTGCTGCTGACTGTTTAACTCTTTAGGGTGAATTTAATGTAGCTTTATTTTTTTGTTGTTGTTCTAAGAAAGCAAGTATGGTATTTTTTTACAGTATTTTAAAATGTATTTTTCCTTTAAAAACACACCTCTAGGTCTTATGTCATGTTACTCTTCCATGACATTTTTTTTTTTATTATTTAAAGTCATATCTTTCAATATCAAAACTACCGAGAGAAAAACATTCAGTGCTTAACATACCCCAAGAAAGGCACAAGTGCCTCGCTGGCAACATAGAGAAGGTGGAAATGAGGTTTTTCCTAGACCTCTTTAACATAGTCACCCATGTGAACACTGAAGGAGGAGTTTGTGGGTCAGTGTGAACTTTTTTCTTTTAAACATTTTAAGATTTTTTTAATTTTTATTTCTATTAATTTCTTTTTAGGGGTCCATCATTAGCAGTCCTCACATGCGCCGAAGAGCTACATCAACCCGAGAGTGTCCATCTCGCCCTCACCAGACTATGCCCAACTCCTCCTCACTCCTAGGGTCCTTATTTGGTAGTAAAAGGGGGAAGCCACCTTCCCAAGGCCATGCACCATCGGGCTCATCACCGCAGGCTCCGCACCCCGCCGCGATGCCCCACCAGCACCACGGCCCGGGCGCGGCCGAGGGGCAGCCCCCGGCGCCGCTGCACTCCCACCACTCCCAGTACTGCCACATGCAGCAGAACCCGCCGCCCTACCACCACCACCACCACTACCACCCGCCCCAGCACCTCCCGCACCCGCACCAGTACCACCAGCACGTGCCCCACGCCCACGGCCAGCACAGCCCCTACCTGCAGCACCCCCACGCCCAGCACCCCCACCCTCCGCACCCGCCTCCCCACCCCGGCCACGCTGCCCATTCCCAGCACGCCCAGCACGCCCAGCACGCCCAGCACCACCACGGGCCGCCACCGCCTCCCTCCACCTCCGCCAGCACCAAGCCCAAGCACAGTGGCATCAGCACAATAGTCTAGGGTAGAGACCCTGAGCACTAGAGTTTTAAACTGAGTCACAAAGGCACTTACAGGAGGCAACAAAGCATATTGTCAGTTTTTACCTAGACGGTTTAATTGAGCCGTGTGAGCTTAAAGGCTTGCTGTTACTAAATAAAATAATTCCAGTTACTGGTTTTACTTATCTACTGGATAGATGTCCCACCATCCGGTTAGTTCTTGTTTCCAAACTGCCTTGAAAACATGCTGCTTGCTGAATCTGACTGAAGCTACCTTTTACACCAAACCCCTTGGCAATTTTACATGCAGAATGAAAAGTTAGCCTATGAAAAAAAGGGAAAACAAAATAAGAGACAGAACCAAGTGTTGCATTCTTGCTCTTTTATTCTCAATGGGCAAAAAAAATAAGTAGACCTGATATGGTTGATGAAAGTACGTAAGTAAACTTTATATAATATAAATATATACATATAAATATATATATATACTGTATAGTTAACATTTGTGCTTGGAAAGAAATTTTTTCAGTCCACAAAACTAGCAATATAGACTTTACAAGGAATTCCACTTACTTGATAGGACAGTATAATAGATGAATAGCATATGAAAGAGTAGACCAAAAACATTAAACGTTAGAAACAAATTTCAGACATTTCAGTATTTTCATTACGAGTCCCCTGGACTCGCTAAGATTTCTAAGCAATCATTACTAAATGTGCCAAGTAACATAGCATTTAAACGTCGTAGTCCAATACTGCTTTGTATAAATCCTTATTTTATTAACACGACGATATCATACGTAATCAGTATTAGAACTGCTCTGCTATTTCAGGTAAGCAAACTCGTTAAGATGCAGTAATTATACCGTAGCAATGTAGGGGGGCCACTTACCAGTGGTCACCTTCAAGCATTGGTCACACAATTCTTAGACACTTTAAAGGCTGTGATAACTGTGAATTTACATGATCCACATTTCTTTTGTATGCATATGGATTTAAGGAACACCCGTGAAGAGTTACGACAGGTGCATGTACACACTGCAAAAACATTCATCTCAGACATGAAAATGGCAAACTTCCATCCTTCTCAGCTACTTTGTTTCCTGTTTACCATAATTTCTCATTTTTACCCCCAGAGAAGCTGAATTCTAGTCCAAGAGTGTTTCCAGGTGGAAGTGCTCTAAAAACTTGAAGGTTTGTTTTAGAATTTAGTATAGGGTTTTTATATATATATATATATATTAAAAAAAAAGAAGAGATCTGTAATTCCATGTAGCCATGTGCTAGCAACAAAGTGGCTTTACCATTTTTACTCATCACATTTGTTAGTTTGAAGCACCCAGCACTCAGCAGGCTGAGTTTATGCTCAAACCCTCACTTCCATAGTCCAGTTAGTTGCAAGACATCACATAAAAATAGGCTGTGCTGTTGTTGCTTATGTGTTGTAACCAAACCATTTGCAAATTTATATGCAGTTTTTATCCCAAAATCCTGTACAAAGTTATACATGGCGCCTACTTTGTAGTTTCAGCACTTTGAGCCACTGCAAGGACTTTACACCTAAACAGTAGAGACAAAGGAATCACAACTGCAAAACTGTACCAGCCTAAAAGCAAACCTTGAAGAGGATGAGCAAAAAGTTCCAGTAAGAGATGGGTAAAATAATCCTGAGAACAAGCAGGCGAGTCTCTGTTGAACAGTACTAGAATTGTCAGAAATGGTGAGGACATGAGAACACCTGGGTGGGTTGTCATGGTGTCTTGCTCCTGGCATCTCTGGCGTGGGTTGTGGGGGGAGAGGTTCAATCATTTTTGCCCTTTCATGCCATTGATATCACAATACCAGCAAAACTGCAAACTGAGCACTTTGTTAACTCCACAGAGAGCAAATACAGCAATCTAGAGTTGAGCCTTTTGTTTCAAGCTGTCCATGTTTGTTTCACACATGTGCAATATGTTTTCCCCTTCTGCTCCTTCTCCTCTGAATTCTCTTCATTACAAGAAAACAAGTTTGTTTTTTTCTGTGTCACTCATTCTATTCTAAATTCTGCGGCTTACAGGTCCCCCGAGGCTCTGTTCCTTGCAGTTTAAAAAATATAATACTGTTCTTATAAGGGAAAGTAGAACTGTCTGCATGTCATCTAATGTTATTAGTGTGAGGCTACACTCTACATATTGTATATTTGCAAAATATATCAGTGTTACTGTTGATATTAGTTGAAGTAAAGTGATAACATATTTCAATATGTAGACTTTTCTTCATACATCTGTACCAATAGTAGAGTCTAACTGTAATTTATAGGTTGTTCCAGAAAAGATAAAGAACCATTCAGGTACAAACATCTTTCAGAAACTGCATCTTTTAATTAAAACAGAGGTAAGAGTGCTCCTCTTCACTGAGTGATGGAGTCTGCCCTTGTTTCAGATGCAGAGGCATAATGGAAGTAAGATTGTCTGTGTATGGAATAAAGGCAGAATATGCAGTAGCAGTGGAGAGGAAAATCTGACTCTAGTTGTGCTGATTAACACTGAGGATGTTAAGTCTCCCAGATCTGCATTTGCTTTATGTTTAAAGACCCCTTTCATTCATTTAAATTAGAGTTACATGTAAATATTCTGTACTTAAACAGTAAGCCACATTTTAACGCTTGACCACTGATTTTTCATGTGCACTCAGCGTGTCTGTGAATCAGAACAGTCAGGAGATGTCACAAATGTGCACGCAGAGAAACATTTGCATGTGGTTCCATGTACACGTGGGGAAGGAGCCCGTGCCTGCCCTGGGGGCTCACTCAGTTGCACGTGTGAAATCACAGATATTTGGGGGCTGGCTTAAAAACCAGGGCTGGCCCCAAAAGAGCACTGCATTTGTACACTCTCTTCTTTCAAGCCAATGAGGAGAAACAGTGGACTTGACTTACTTTTTTTCTAGTTTTGTCCTGTTTTGTTTTTTCAGACTGTGTGTTCATATGTACTTTAACCAAACAAAGTGTCTTGGTGTCAGCATAAGTCTTAAGAACTTTGCTGCTTGCTTAGGGTTGTAGTGTAACCTCTCTGATCCGTCCTTGATTAGAGCAGTGTGGGTCATGCCTAGAATAGGAAAATTACAGAGCTTAACACTGCCTGGGCTTAAGGAAATGAATTTTTCAGCCTGCAGGCAGGGGTAGAATTGAGAGGGCTTTTTCTCAGATGCCATTGCCCAGTAAAAGCTGGTACAGAACTGCATGGCTGTCTCTTCCCACAAACCATGTGGCAAAGTAATGCTGATTTGAAAAAATGAAAGGGAAACGTTACCAATGAGGGTGTGGCAACAAAAATCTTTTCTGGGACAACAATCAAATATATATTTGGGGGTTTTATTTTTTTAAGTTAAGAATGAAATGTAAAACAATGTAAAAACAAAAAACAAAGCTCATCCTAATATAATGTGCGTCTTGTATTGCTAAAAAAAAAAAAGAGTCTAACATACAGTGTAGAATGATTTTCCCATCATGTACTGCATGCAGCAGAAGCCTCTTGTTTCTTGATAAAATGAGCTGAGAGACAGTCAGCAGATATTTAAACACTGAATCTCTAGATGTTGACTTGCTGTTCCACATGAAGCTGTGTGTTTTCTGCAGTTAAGCATGCATTTTGCTGTTCCCGTGTAAAATACCATCGCACTTCTTGCCTGCAAAATGGATTCTTGTGTATATATTTAAAAGAAAAGTGGAACCAATAACAAGATTCAATTTGGAAAAGAGAGAAGGGGGGTGCTGAAAATGGGACCAGTACGGGGAATAGAGAATTCTCTAAATTGTACATAGTGTGTAAATTAGCATTACTCTAAGTCTGCAGTCACTTTGAGGTTGCCTATCTCCTGCTAGGAACTTAAATCAGCTTTGAGTTGTATTCAACTGTTAGAATTAGATCTTGAATGCAGACTGTTAAAGACTTCAAAAAACATTATGCTTACAAGAAGCTTCTGTTCTGGGGAGGCTTGAGACCCCTTTTGTAACTCTGGGGAAGAAAGGAGTGCTTTCATTTTAATATGCATTCTGTTTGTAAGTAGTAACAGACCCTATTGATGTAAAACTATAACTGTGATCATG
The DNA here is from genome assembly GCA_035222235.1 of Margarornis squamiger. Classification (NCBI taxonomy): domain Eukaryota; kingdom Metazoa; phylum Chordata; class Aves; order Passeriformes; family Furnariidae; genus Margarornis; species Margarornis squamiger. Next base: position 19,526,754 of record JAWWTY010000022.1, on the reverse strand, counting down.
TGGAGAAATCAAATAAATCATTTAAAACTCTTTGTTTCTCATTTCGTGTAATGCAAGAACTCCAGCTCTTCAGATGTGAGCTGAAGGAGTTCCTCGCAGTGGGATCTGGCCCTGCTGAGGCAGTGGGGTTGCTGCTGCTCGCTCCAAGGGGCCAAGAGGTCAGTCTTCAGCCTAAATTGAAGACCAGGTGGTGGAAACGGTGCTCAGTCCCGTGGAGACTGGGACCCCTTCTCAACAGGCTTTGATTTGTTCGGTGGTGCTGTAAAGATACTTAGTTCCAAAGGACAATAACGAGCAAAACACACACATTTGCCAAAACTGTAATGCTGGACAGCGAGAATGAGATTCTGCACCCTCTGACACGTGAGCTTCAACCTGAGCCCCGTAACCCTGGGGCTGGCACGGGGCCTGGGCAGCTCGTGGCCAGGGCACTGACTGCCCTTGGGCAGCTTGTCCTTCCCCGGGCTGCATTCCTTGGACCCTGCGTGTGACCAACCCCGCGGCCGCGCTCCGGGAGCACGCGGTGCCTCCGTGCCCACGGCAGGGACCATGACAGTGAGTAAGTACTACCCCCTTACTCCTCGTCCTGCTCACCTGTTGTGTGCCTGTTTGTGCCCAGCCCTGTGACACATTTGTGGCAGTATTTGACCTTGCACTCCTGCAGTTACTGTGGGTGATAGCCTGGATCCACTCCATTGCGCTCCCATTTCCGTGCATTTCCTGCATTTCAGTGTGTCTGGAAGGCCCGTTAATGCTCAGCTATCAATTTAAACTAAATACTGTGTCTGCTTGTTTTTTCTGTGAATTCCAGGAGATTCTTGAATTATCTTGTGGCAATAGTGGCCTCTGACCGATCTGTGGATGGCTGGAATTCCAAGATGTACATCTTGGATAGGTAAGTGCCCATTTATCACGATGTGCGTGGGCTGTGCCCCTCTCTGAGCTGTGTGACCCACTGGAGGGTGGCCAGCGCCTCCTGGGAACATTCTGTAGTGGAAGTAGAAGAATCTGCAGTGCTGTTCTTTGCTGACACTTCTATTCCTGTTTTAGATCACAATTTTAAGAATTTTGATACATTACATTTTGAGAAGGCAAAGAGTTTTTCTTCTCTAATTTAGCTCAGAGAGTCTGTAAATGCTGTTATAAATCTAGGGGGCTTTTTCCTCATCCATTTTAAAAGTAGGACCTAAATAACATGTCTAAATTCTGCTGCTTTTTACCTAAACTTAGACTAGGTTGAAAGCACTTATGATCTGGCACAACATGTCCCTGCCTGTGGCAGGGGGCTGGAATAAGATGACTTTAAAGGTCCCTTCCAACCCAAACCACCCTGTGATTCTGTGATACTGTAGAAAGCCAAAGGAACCAGTTCTGGTGTGTGTGGTAGATTTGCACCAGTTGCAGTAATGCCAAGTAACTGAATTTTTAAAATTCAAATGTAGGTTAAATGCGATAGTTTAATAGCTCACTGTTGTTGATTTTTTTATTACAATATCCTTAAGTGTCAGATGAAACTTGTGTGCACATATCTAGTGAAATGTGCCTTCATGTAAGGAGTTTTATTGCCTTCAATATTACATTCGCTATCTCACCCTGATCAAGGCAAGGCCAAGATTCTCTGTCATAAATTGTAACTGAAAATCACACCTTCTACAAGGGAGAAGTCTGATTTTTGAAAACTTCCCCTAACTCAGTGTTTGTGCCCTGTAGGTGTTTGTGTGCATATGTCAGCACACACACTGATCGCATGGGTGTCCTGCCACAAACAACTTCAGGCTCTTCTAGATAGCAGCTTTTTAAGAGGAGGTTCCTTTCCAGGTGTTTTCTCTATTACCTTGGTTGGAATAAAGAAATGCAACATCAAAATGACAGGAAAACCAACTGAAAAACTTCCTGTGTTTTATCTGCATCACTCTTCAGGTTTTGGTTGACTTAAAAAACAATGAATTCTATTTAATTTTGGAGTTTTATCCAGTTGGTCTTAATGGTTGATTTTCATAAAAACAGGTGTAGTAGCATTTTACCATATATTTATTTAGAATATACATATTAGTTGTGCAATGTTCTATTCATGAGCTACACCCTGTGCAGAGGTGAGATTTGGGAGCCCCAGTTATTTTTAAATTTGGTGTAGGGGATTGCAGCATTTTAGAAGACAACTTTTATTTTTTCTCCTGCAGTCATTCAAACAACTGTCTCAGGGTACCAGAATTACAATGCTGTTTGGATTGGGTGATTAAATCATATTTCAGCATTTTTATGTACTGACAGATGTGTTTGCATAAGATGAACAATGTGCTCAGAGTAACATGCCATAACAAATCTTGGTTGGTTTCACAGCTGCATTAAATACACCTTTTCCCAAAGGAATCTCTCTGGATTTTTAGTGTACTCATGGCCCTCTTACTGATTTTTGCTGCCGTATTTTCTTGACATAAAATTCCTGGAAGAGAACATAGCACCCCTAACCTGATAGAAACACCTAAAACACACAAATGCTTCGTTTTAGATGTATTTCTTATTAGACTTTGTTTCCTATTATTTCAAGAATTAAAGCCAAATCCTGTATTACTCTAGAAAACTACATCAACTGCAGGATGAGGCTGATCCATCAGAGTTAGGAGATTCTTAAATTAAGATCTCTGTTTGAAGTACTTCCTCAGCTAAACAAGATTTAAATGAAAGTTGTGGGGGTGATGCTGACTTTAAGCCATCACTTTTTTCAAATTATTAGACTTACTACTTTTACCTTGTGTAGAAATGCATATTTTCAGGGATAAAATAAGAAGAGAAAAAAAAAATAATCTCCTTTTTGTAGCATTTTTGCAGTAGCTGAGATGTGAAATGAGCATCATGGTTCATGAGACACAGCCAGCTCAAACCAAGCACACAAGTTATCAGCTCTGCTGGGAAATGACACACTCGGCTTGGGCTTTCATTTATTTCTTCATACTTAGACACAGGTCTGTGTAATGAGCAAAGAAAAAAGACTCTGTCTTTAATAAGATGAAGAGGGGAAATTCACTCTAACACTAATGAAATGTTCTGCCCGCAGAGTGGAAAATGCTTTTTCTCCACAGCCTCTCATCTCTGCTGCAAAACAATTACTGAGTGTTTGACAGGGAAATGGCCTTTGGGTTTGTGTCCGGGGAAGTGGCAAAGGCAGGGATGGCTCAGGTGTTCTGGGATGCAGCAATGGTGTCACAGCAAACCAAGATGGAAATGATTTCATTGAATCATTGCCATTAGGATTTTTCTAATGAGGAAACAATCTGGCAAGGAGCTTCCTCACCTTTGGATCCAGCTGGACTGAGCATGGGCAGCCTTTCCTTGATGCAGGATACCTGGGTCCTCCCTGAGCACCTTCCTCTTCTGTCCCCTCACCACATCCTCTTGGATGATTATTTTTTCACTTTACTGGCTAATATTCCTTTATATCCACCTCCAGCAACAGAGAAGAACGTTTTTATTTAATGAGTCATCCTATATATTGTCCTTGCCATCTTTTCTGGTAGTGCCATGTCTCTGGTGCTGCCTCAGCCCTTACCCAGGCTCCAGAAGTGCCTTTGAACACACCCCTGCAAAGTCTGAGATGCTTCTCTTGTCCTTCCACACTTGAGTTTGGAAGAGTAGCAACATTTTCCAGCCCAGGGAGAAATATGTGCTGAGTGTCCTAATTAAGGATTTTAAGCATCCCAGGTGTTTATAGCCCTGAATTTTCACAGCATTTTAGCAATTTTTTAAAGATGTCTTTGTGTGTTAACCCCTCTGCTATGCCAATCTGTAAATTTTCAGAGGAGTTTGCATGTGTGTTTTATACCAAAAGGAGGGAACTTTGTTTCTACTCTTTCTAATTTTTGTCTATTAGTGCAACATTCAGCTTTCTGGGCTATTGCAGTATTTCATGACCCTGCTAACATACTTGGGAACTGCCAGCATAGCTTCATGCAAAAAAAAAAAAAAAAATCTGTATTATTAGCAGGGAATCACAGGGGATCAATTCAATTACATTACGTTACATTACATTTCAAAACAGTGTTCAGCCTGTTTTCTCTTGCTTGAAAAATTAAAGCTTATTTGGCTGCAAAGAAAAAAATTCACACTTACAAATTTATAATTTCAAATTACTTTAAAATACATAAAAATATGAGATAATTTAATGCTTCCTTTTAATCTAACGTGGCTGAGCTAATGGACAATTTACCTCTAAGGGGCACCTTAGGTTGTGAGGAATCCCTTTCACTAACAACCTGTATTTATTTCTTTTTCAGGTGGTTTTTAGGACAGCCACAGTACAGTCATTCTGGATGCACAGCAGTATTTACACAGTGACAGTGTTAACATCTGTGTTTCAAACACATCACATTACTTCCACAGCATGTAACCAGGAGCAAAAGTGGAAATACCAGTTCCTGCTCTCACCTTTCCCAGGATTTCATTTGTGAGCCAGCTTTTTTAAAAATACTCAGAGACAGGAGGTGATGCAATGAGCACATCATCACATGCCTGTGGGAAAGACAATTTTGAATGTCAAGTGCAAAACTTTCATACCATCTGTCTGGTTGAAAAGGAGCAAACAACAGTTGCACAGAGAGGAGGAGCTGTGTGTATTTTCCTGGAATTGCTGCAAAGACTGGTGAATATTTTTGTAAAATAATTTAGACCTACAGTGGCCCTTTTTCAGTAAGTAAAATATCTGTGTTTCAAGGAGCTAAGTGTTATCATGTTATTATTGAATATCAGTTTTTAAGAAGCTGCTGGAAAACTATGGAAGACTAAAAAAGAAAACAGAAGGGTAATTTTATGATACTTATTTACTGATCTCCACCTCTCTTGTATTAATTCCTTCTCTCTAAAGCACTTTGTGTGGAATAAACTGAAAGAGACATCCCTGTGGGAGTCGTGTTTGATCACAAGATGTGAGTTATGAAGAGCTCTACCTGCTGAGGGATTTGCTGGCCCAGGAAGGAAGGCTGGAATGATGTGAACGTGTGGATGAATAGCTGAGTGGCAGAGACAGCAGAGATGAGTCATAAATAAAAGTGGGGAAAGAAAAAGGTTGGGCAGCAGATTTCGCAGTTCTGTGCAGTGCAGTGTGCAGGTGTTAAGGGCACAGTGGTGGGATTCAGTGTTCAGCTGCAGAGAGCTGCAGCTGCCTCCAGCTGTGGCCACACACAGCACTGGGCAGAGTTGCACAGGTGGGACAGAACTTGTGGTGTGGCACCATTTGTGTCAGAGCAGGAATGTGGAGTATTCTCTCTGTGCAAGTGATGGTCTGCTTGTGCTTTCATACTGTGGCTATGATATCATCCACTGGGATTGTTAAAAACCCAGGTGTTTGTTTAGGATATGCTCACAATCCCATTCTCATGCTCAGTGAATGAACACACAGGGTGGAGTGTGCTGGCTGCTGCTTCAGTTCTTTTGAACTTCCTGATGAGGCATCTTTTCCCTGTGTTTCCCAACTAGCCTTGTTTTCACTTTGGATCATGTTCTTCAAGCAGCCTTTTACTGTGCTCTGTTTATCCTTTCTTTCAAGTTGCCAGATCACCCTCTTTGTACAGACCAGAACCAGTCGGACTTGTCTCAGTTAAGGTGGCCTCGGCTTTGGCCCTTTCATCCTGAACATCTTCAGTCTGGGAGGTGTTGTGGAACCCACACCTCTCCTCCTGACCCCCAGGACAATGTCTTCTGTGCAGAACTGCTATATGGCACTGGTCTCTGCTCAATGAACCCCATGTGTCATGAGCCTGAGCGTGCCCTTACTGTCCATGCCATCAGCCACCTATAGATAGCAACACCCTAACGAGGCAGTGACAGGTCATCAGTCCACCCCAAAGACTGCAAAGTGCTGGAGCCAGCTCAGTGCTCCCCACCCTTTTTTGTCTGATAGGACTAGACATCACCTCCTGCTTTCCCACCTGTCAAAACTAGAAGCAGGACAATGTTACTTAACCAGAACTAAACATGGGGTGACGAAAAGCTCAGGATCCAGCATTCCTGTGTTCCTGTAACCACAGAGCTGTGCCAGTATTGTAATCTTATGGAGAGGCAGGTCCTGCAGGGATCCTTAACCAGCTTTCCATCAAAGGGCTGGCTGAGGGGGCTGGCTCTTCTCTCATAAACCAGGGATCCATGTTTCATACAAAGACAAAGAGTTGGCACAGATAATCAAAAATTCACCCTTCAAGAGACCATCACAAAACGAGCACTCGGCGGTTTCATCTTGTCCCTAATTTAATAGTTAAAATTCACGGCATCGAGGAGTCTGTGAGAAGAAGAACCCTTCTGGCCAAGATGGGTTTGTTCGCTCAGAGTTCCACACAGGTTTGGACTTGGCCCTTACTGACTCACCACCAGACCAGTGGGTCAAATGGTCTCCTACCTTCTCCCAGAGATGCAACATTGCACACCTTTGTGATCCTCCTGGCTCAGTGTTACACACCTGTGTGATATCCCTGGCTCAGTGTTACACACCTGTGTGATATCTCTGGCTCAGTGTGACACACCTGTGTGGTATCTCTGGCTCAGCACCTGCTCAGGTGTGCAGGGCTCTGACACAGCCGTGTGCCTGCTGTGCTCAGGGCTGAGGGTGCCACAGTGTGAACACGGGGACACAGACACAAAACTCAAGAGGGACCAAAGGTGCCTGAGCTGGACATCAGACACTCTTCCTTACCTTTCCCTTCCCTCACCCTCAGTCCTTCCAGTTCCATAGTTGCAATACAGTCCCTGAGAGGCAATTCATTTGGACTACAGGATTAAAGGATTTACGTTTTACAAGTCACAAGTAAAGGAAGCAAAATAAATGAGCTCATTAGGCCTGTTTTCCATTAGTACTTGTTCTTCTGGTAAATGCCATTTTGTTACATCCCTAGCATTGTGCAATTCCTCACAGACCAAAGCAAAATGAGGGCAGCTGAACCTGGTAATGCTTCAAATGAGAGCGTAAAGGCAACCTTTAAAGGACTGGAAAGAAATATTTCAAAGAAATGATTCAGAAAGCCCTTCTGTGTTGGTGAGCAGGTGAGAGCAGCAGGTGTGAGGTGGTGATGCAACAAACCTGACTGGTGTCCCAAGGGTACAGAATGGTACAGAAGGGGAGCAGGGAGTGTTTCTGAGCCAGATTTCAGTGTCAGGTAATCAGCTCAATAAAGTCACATGGCTGTGCCACTTGGCTTTTTAAAACAGACAAAACCTGCTGCCAAAGGCATGGCAGGGGAAAGCAAAGAAGTGGCAATCTGAACATCCTGAGTGCAGGGCAGCGTTCAGCACAGGGCACAGTGGGGGGTTCGTCTTTGCCACTGAATTAGTGTGGAAATGTGCGAGGGCCATTCGGGTGAGGGCTGCTGACACCCTCCTGCTCCGGGCCCGGGCACACGAGGAGCAGGCGGGCTTTGAGGGAGCTTTTGTGGCGCTTCCATCAGCTCGGTGCATTCAGGGACCCTCCCGGGGCCGGCAGCTCCCCCTGTCCCCACCCTGCCCTGCGCTGATGCAGGGAGGCGATTCTAAGACGTCCTGTACCCATCAAAAATGATTCTTCACTATTCTTATTTTCTTATTACTACATTATCCGGCTCATTGGCGGCGGCTGCTGCTGCTGCTGGGTGACCAGCGAGGGCTGCGGCCGATCGGCTGGGATGGGATGGGATGGGGTGGGATGTGGATGTGGGTGGGATGGGATGTGGATGGGATGGGATGTGGATGTGGGTGGGATGGGATGGGATGGGGATGGGATGGGGATGGGATGGGATGGGATGTGGATGGGATGTGGATGGGATGGGATGGGATGTGGAAGTGGATGTGGATGTGGATGGGATGGGATGTGGAAGTGGATGTGGATGTGGATGGGGTGGGGTGGGGATGGGATGTGGATGGGATAGGATGTGGATGGGATGGGATGGGCTGGGATGTGGATGTGGATGGGATGGGATGTGGATGTGGATGGGATGGGATGTGGATGGGATGGGAAGGGAATCGGATGGGATGTGGATGTGAATGGGATGTGGATGGGGTGAGGTGGGGTGGGGTGGGATGGGATGGACTGAGGACTGGAGCTGGGACTGGGGCTGGGACTGGGGCTGGACTGGAATCGGGGCTGGGCTGGGCTGGGCCTGGGACTGGGCTGGGGCTGGGGCTGGAGATGAGACTGGGATGGGATGAGATGGGCCTATGCTGGAGGAGCCCTGATGGGCTCTAATCCCGTTTCTGCGGTAACTCTCCCCAAAGCGGCGGCAGAGGCGGTGCTGGGGGCGGGCCGGGGGCTGTACCGGGGGCCGTACCGAGGGCCGTACCAGGGCTGTACCGGGGCTGTACCGGGGGCGGTACCGGGATTGCACAGAGGGCCGTACCGAGGGAGGTCCCCGGCTGTCCCAGGGCCGTCCCAGGCCGCCCCGCGGTGCCGCCAGGGCCGCGCCCAGAGCGCTCCGGGCCCGGCCACAGCCATGGCGGCGCTGCTGCTGCGGGCCCTGCGCACCGCCAGGGCCGCCCGCCGGCTGAGCACGGGCCCGGCACGGGCCGGCTTCGCCAAGGAGCTGTTCGTGGGCACCCTCAGGAAGGTGGGGACACGGGGGACGGGGGGGGGGACAGGGAGGGACAGGGGCCGCGGGCCCCGCGGGTGCCGGGTGTGGGTGTCCCTCCCCGGCCGACAGCGCTGGGTGCAGTCCCTGCCCTGCGGCCGCAGCGCCGCCGGCACAGCCCAGGGGCCCCCTTGGCCCCCGTGCCCACCTGGGCTCCTGCCCAGCCGCTGGCACGGCACCCCCCGGCCCTTCCCCAGCCCTCCAGCCCCTTCCCCGGCCCGCAGCGCTGCCTGCGGCCCTGACCCGGGGCCGGGCCCGGCTCCTTGCAAGGGTCCTTCGTGCGCTTGGCCTCGGCCCACGGGCCCGGCCTGGCCAGAGCCCTCTGCAGAGCCCTGCTGCCCTCCTGCCCAGCCCGGTGTCACCTGCAGGCCGACCGAGGGTG
>JAWWTY010000022.1:19499037-19517693 GCA_035222235.1 Margarornis squamiger | reverse complement strand
CATCCAGAGCCTTTCCCTGATCCACTAGGCAGGTCACTTTGTCACAGGGGGAGATCAGGTTGGTCAGGCAGGACCTGACCCAAACTTTGCCTTTCCCAAACTGCTCCCCAGTGCAGCCCAGCCCTGTTTGCTCCCAGGTGTGTCACTTGCCCTCCCAGCTGGAGCTGGGTTAGATTGCAGTGACCTGTTTGCCGACAAAATGCACCAGGGAGTGCTAAATGTTCCTGACAACCAGCACCTGAAGAGCTGCATTAAACCACAGTCTCCTGTTCTTGCAAGCTTAGCAAATTCCCTATGGAATCACAGGAGTCTGTGTACACTGGGCTCGGGGCACTCCACAAACTTGTGTGGCTTCTTCTCTGCTACCAGTTTATTCTCTGGTTTCACTTAAAGCATCAAGACTTCATGTAAACTTCTACCTATATTTTTTTATAGGAAAGGTGGAAATTCTTGTGTCTTGAGATGCTACCACACAAAGAAGTTACAAATTTGTGTTAACCAGAATTTGTTAACCCAGAGTTTACAGTATGCATTTACCAGAGGTTACAAGGTGAAATAAACTGAAAGAAGGAATAACTCAAATCCACTGAAATTAGTTGAGCAGTAAAGTCTTCCACAACAGACCTGGTCAGGTAAAGTGTTATGACAGGCAGCAATCAGGCTCCATCATGTCAACCCCCTGTTCATGTATTGGTGTTTTCCTCTCAAATTTCAATGCAACACTTTTCTGAAAAACTAGATTTTGCTAGGTCTGAATTTTTGAAGCTGGTATTATTCCTCAGACTATCATGAACAGTTTGTGTGGGCTTTGTTTAAAAGGGAAAAGACAGTAAAAATGAGAAGTGTGCTTCTCATGTAGTCTCCCACTTCTTGTGTTAGTTGCTTGGATTTTTTATTTATTCAAACCTGTCAGGTCATACTGCATCCAGTTTATGACCAAAATACCAAGGTGATGATAAGGAGGAATGGAGCTCACTACCCTTTGCCCTTGTGGCATTAAACAGGTGGAATATGCTGTGTGTTTCCAAGGGACAGGTCTTATATGGGTTGAGCTTTGAAAACATTATAACAGGATATTGATTCTGATGCAAATTAAAATTAACTAATTCTTTTTAAATCCCCAAATGGTACTACATTGATAAAATTCATGGTTGATGAAGGATTTTCATGTTCTCATGGTTCTTAAAAATCTCTTTATTTCTCCCTAATGTTTCTGTTGTTCACATAATACCGTCTCATTTGGTTTTGGTATGTATTAAAGTTGAGTCCTGTGGTTCTCGTCAGATAAAGCTTCACAACATTTTCCACAATTCTTCATTTTCACAGCTTTTTAGTGTCTGCAATTTGAAAGACATATGTTCTTAAATTTTTATTTCAATTGTGTGATTCATGTATGACAAAATATGAAATAATTATCTCTTATTTTAGGAAGAAGTTTTCCCTTATCCAGAAATCACCAATGAAGAACTGGCAGAGATCAATCAGTTTGTTGGACCTGTTGAAAAATTCTTCAATGAAGAAGGTATATTATTGGGTTTTTATTCAGGCAAGGGATTTAGTGAGTTCAAAATTATTGAACTGTAGCAATTGAATAAGATTATTGTACTGTAAATACTTAAGTCATTTTTGCATTTATTGCTAGCCATGTAGTGCTGCTGGTTCTATAGCATGTCCATTTATGAATTTTTATGTGGAGTATTTGGATGATGATGAGCAGACATAAGTCTTCAAAGCAGAAAAAACTCAGGAAGTAAAAGAATTTTTGGATTAATGTAGGATTTGAAATTGGTTTTAGCTTAGTGGAATTGTGCTTTTTACCACTTTGTATATGGTGATTTTTTTTTCCCCTGAAACTTTTAAATGCCTTACTCTGCTAAGACTGGTTGTAGCAAAATTCAGCAGAGGTATTAATAAATGATGACTCATTGAGATGCTATGAAAAATCAAAAGCATTTATGTTTTTTCAGCATTAGAGTAATGGTTCTATTTGGGAAAAGTCTTATTAGCTGTCCGCATTCCAGATAGGGCTGCAGGATGTTCCTTCCATTAGTGCTGCAATAGATAAGCCAATTCCAGAACAATTGTGCAAAATTGGTTTTTACAGACAGCAATTTTGGAGGCAGTTAAACACTATTGTCTCAGACTTCCCACTGACAAGGATGCCAAGTCTGGGTTTCCAAACACTGCAGGAGTTTGGAGAAACCAGTGATTGTCACAGATCACAATTTGTGAGATACAGGTAATTTTAACTGTAAAATTGTATTGTTGCCCACTGACAGCAAATAAAGAATTTATTCAAATTATGTTTTTTAATTCTTTGCTCTGGTGGGGGACATAATTTATAGAGTAAAAAACCTGCTGTTTAAGGGAGGAATAAAAGTGTCAAACTATAGAGTCTTAACTGCAGGTAGAAATTGCTCATCTTTGAGTTTCCAACTATTTCTGTTTAGTTATTCAGGGTAACTTAAGCATGTGGTAAAAATAGGTTAGTAGGGCAGTCTCAAAGAGAGACTTGGTGTGACTGGCACTGGGAGAGGAAACTCATCTCAGCAGAGTCACTGGAAGCTTGGCAGTGCCCTGACACCATGACTCTCTCTCCCTGGGACAGCTGAGGGCCCTCCACAAACACCTATCTGGTGCTGTGGAGCTAAAAAGTGAGCATGGGGAGCAAAAAGTGTTGTGAAATTGAGTTTTCTTTCAGAATAACTTGTGTCAGGAGAACATCAGAATGTCTGGTTGCCTCCCCCTGTTATGTCCACACAGAAGTTCCAGCACCATCTCAGTGGGGAGAATGTGAGGTTTCTTTTGGAAGTTCCATTGCTTTTGCAGAGTTACTTCTGGTGTATTTTTGGGAGAGGTGGCTCTGTTCCCTCTGCTGCAGCTTAGAGTTTCCTGAGCTGCTTAATGTGATTCCTGTTTATTTTCACTGTCACAGTACAGAACAGCTCTTTTAATCCCCCAAGAATTTGAAAAGATTTGTAATTAACTCATTTATGTACCTCTTGACCTAGACATAGTTCAGATAGAAGATCCTGGAAATCTTTTGCTTATTCTTGGAGTCTGCTGACATGCACACATAGAACCTGTACACATTGAAATGTTTGAGAAAATGAAGAAAACCCCAGATTTTTCCCATTTCCATATCCTTTTCCTGAATATGCCTTGAGGGCAAACAGGACAGCCAGTAAGATCAGGCTGAAGATAGAAGGAGCAATTCTGGTGCACTTGGGGATGAGAAGCCTGTCTCTGGTGGCATGAGCACTGTGTCTTCTCTAAAGTTCCTTCAGAAGACTGGAGGAGAATTCCAGCAGGCAGGATGTGCTGAGTTGGTTCAGTTCTTCAGGTTTGGTCTCTCAGGGCATGCCCTGGTAGGGAACACAGCAGTCTCATGGGTTTAAGTACACTGGGAAACACAGTTTGAAATGGTGGAACCTTCTGTATTTGCAGTGGACTCGAAGAAGATCGATCAAGATGCAAAAATCCCACCTGAAACTTTGAAAGGACTGAAGGACTTGGGTCTCTTTGGCATGCAGATTCCAGAGGAATATGGTGAGTCACAGAAGAGTAACCCAGGAGTTAGGCTATATTTAGAGGTGCATTTTGGGGTCTTGCAAGGGGTGTCCTTGCTGTTCCACCTGTGGTCATTTGGCTAAATCAGGAGCTGAGGCTTCCTCCCCAGCTGATGAAGGAATGTCTAGTGGCTGTGTGGGGAGCTCTTACCTTGGGTGCCAGTTAGGTAACTAATTTTAGCTGGTGTAAATTCCTCTTGGCATAGTCTTTTCCTTTCTGTTCTTTATTTTTGGATGCAGTAGAGTAGCTTGGCATTCTGGGGAACTTGTTCTTGCTGATGGTTCCTAAAATTGTACTGGGTCCAAAGGGCAGTGTCTCATGGAAATGACCTATCAAATGACCTATCATTGGCAGATAGGAATGTGCCTGAGCGTGTGGCCATGTAAAAGTATAATGTTTGCTTAATAAAAGAGTGGCTTTTGGATCAAGTCTTTCCTGTGCAATACTGAACAGTTCATGTCCCAAATGACATTATGGTACCAACTGACATCAGAGACATTGGCTCCTCACTGGACTAACCCTTGGACTTGCAAAGGAGTTTTCAAAAAATTTGATCTTATTTTTACACCTAAATTAAAAATTGGCATTGAAACATATTTTCCATGAAATTTAAAAGAAATGAGAATATTGCAAGGAGTTGTTAAGGAGAAATCTCAGAAAAAGACACAACTCTGACCATCTACAGAAGACAGTTTCAGTGGGGATAATAGCTCATTTTTAAACAGAATAGCATGAAACAAAATACTGTTTTCAGTGTTTCCAATAATACTGGATAAAGCTGGAGACATCTGTCAGCATTTACTTGGTATTGCTACCTGGTTTTGGTAGCATTTTGTTAGTGTGTTAGGCAGTACAATTAGTGTTGTTGTGCTGCAGTGGTTTCAATTTAAGTCTTTATATACAAATTCATTAAAGTATGTTGGACAACTGGCATGTACTGTAACATGATGTGTTCTTGGGTTAATTAATTGTTAATTAATACTTTTGAAATGTATTAAAAAAGTTATTAACCGTTTTTCATGCATATTCAGAACTAGGCAGGGTGGTGTAAGGGTGAGTTAAGAGAAGAGGCTTGCAAGCTCTTCCAAGGATGATATCTTGGGGGAGAAAGGTCTGGACAGAGCACCTTAACCCAGATGGGAAGAGAGAGGTGTTTAGGGGTTCAGAAATAGATTGGAAGGAGACAGAAGGTTACTGTCCATGGAAAGGAGGTGTTGGGAGCTGACAACAAAGCACAGAGTTCAAAGAAGAGCATTGGGAAGCATCAAGACATTGGAAGTATAACTTGCTATTGATTAACTAGAAATAAGTTTCCCTCCATTGTTTTTAGAGACTCACAAAGGCAATGTATTTGACTTTGAAGTCGTAATTTAAGAACATATTATTGTTGTTTTGATGTTTGTGAAATAATATTCTCTCAGCTTCCAGTTTGGGAAAGAGCAATCATTCAGTTCCACAGTTTCCACAGTTCCACAGTTGTGGAAAATCCAAGTCCTGTGGTGTTGTAAGCTTAAATGCTGGATAAAACCAACAACTGGAAAGCAGCCACCCTGCTTAAACAAAATCCTTTAGTCTGCACCATAAATTATACACTTCTGATGAGGTTATTCCCCATTTTCCGTAGTTTAAACTTGATTTATTAGTGGTGGTGGTACTTGTCATACTTTGAAACCTTTCAGGCAACATGATCAGTGCTTTGTGCACTGCATGGTGTTTTTCATCTTGGTTTGTAAAAGTGGCCTCTTAAGCATCAAAGTACAGAAATTTAGTGGGGAAAATGAAGCTCCTGTAGCTCATGGAATACTGGCTCTAACATGGGCATCACTGGAATTACTGTGCACATCACCAGGAGTGTCCAAGCGGAATCCTGAGCCCAGCACTACTTGGAAAGGGGAAAGGAAGTCAGAGTACAGAGAGGAGGAGTGTGAGTGTTAATCCATGTAAGGGTGCTCTTACTCCATGGAAGGGGAGGGGTGTGTGAGGCACTGATGTGAGTTAATGGTATCAGGGACACTGTTCTTGCATTTATTCAGTGTACATACAACATTGAGACATCTGCAGAAATAAGGGATGTGTTATCCTGACTTACATCACTGTCCCAAGTAGAAAATCACTAACCTGGATTAATTTAAATTTAATCTTGATTAAATTTTTTATTCACCAAATATATATAAAATAATTTTAAATTACAGCAAGCAGGACTTCTGGTCCTGACAGCATAAAATTGTTGAACATTAGACTCAAACAAATATTTATCCTGCTTTCTCCAGGAGGCATGTGCTGGTGTCAGGTTTGTTTCTTGCTATATTCACATTTTTTTATTAAAGACATTTTTGAAGTGTTAAATGTTATCCTTGTCTCATAGCAGTTTGGAAGTCTACTTGGGAACTATTTTGTGTCTCTCCAGTCTTGTTTCTCTCCAGTTAACAGTGTTACATTCCTAATGTTCCTGTACTTGGAAGGGATTTTTCTGGGGAAAGAGGCAAGTTTTATCTCCTTCAAGTAAAACATGGTTCTTGTTGCAGGTGGCCTTGGCCTGTCAAACACCATGTATGCCCGTCTGGGAGAAATCACTTCCCTGGATGGATCCATTGCAGTGACTCTGGCAGCACATCAAGCCATTGGGCTGAAGGTAATGCTCCTCTTCTAGATCCAGCAGTTCTGCACAGCTGGCATGGAAAATGTGGAGTGTGGGTCTAACAAATCAGAATTACCAGTGGAGCATTGGTTGGTGGTGTCCCCAGCACCCTCTGCCAGTGGCTCTCATGCAGCAGAAAGACTGAATATAAAGACAATTGCTAGTTCAGGAAACACTGAGATAATAAGTCTTAGCAAAGATACTTTAAATGATCCCAAGTTTTTAATTGAGCAAACTTGATGAACATAGCTAGAATAAATATAGAAATAAATAAAATATCAGGAGGGCTTAATATTATGGGGACAGGTATCAGCCATGCAGAGAATTCAGAAGGGTGAAACTTTGTTTAGCTGGATGAGGCTGCATATTGAGGAGCCTAGAGAGGAAAACTCATCCAAGAGCAAGTGTGTGAGTTTTCAACTTGTTTTCTGTATAATACAGCCTTTTACTGGTGGATGCATGGTAGTCTGAAGCTTGAAATAGCAGTAAGTTCATTATAACAAAAAAACATTCCTCATGGAATTTAGCAGACCATTTAAAATACTTTAATGTTTGATAAATAATAAAGTCAGTTGTTTGTTAAACTGTCTCTTGTTATGCCATAGAATTTGCAAGTGCAGCTTTCTGAACTTGTTGAGGCTTCATCTCTCTTTGCAGAGGCTGATGCTGAGAAGTTCTGTGTTGATTCTTTGTACAGGGAATCCTCATTGCTGGCACGGAGGAGCAGAAAGCCAAGTACCTGCCCAGGCTGGCCTCGGGGGAGCACATCGCAGCCTTCTGCCTCACCGAGCCCGGCAGGTACTGCCTGGGCCATCAGCACACCTCAGCAGGGCACCACGGTGCCTCTTGTGATTGTACTCTTTGTTAGTACACTAAATCTGTATTAAGTGGGGCCTAGGGCTTCACTACATGACTCAGTTCTTTATGTTTTTAAAGGTACACTTCAGAACAGGTACTTACTCCTTCCCCAACGTGCTGCTCATTGCAGTTTCCATGAAACCCTGAATGTTGTTCCCATCCCAGGATTTCATTTACTTAATTTCTGGCATTACTAAATATGAATTGAAAGGATACCTTGTGCTGTGTCAGAAATAATGTGCTGTGACTGTTCTAGGATGCTTTTAGTTCTTACTCAAAATTATAAAACCCTGTATTCAAGGAGATACAAAAAATAATAGCAAGAATTCTGGGTGTTACTTAATGTTTAGAAGGGGCATCTTTGTAGCAGCAGCTTTTCAAAGACAATGTTACATTTATTATAGCTATTTACTGATTGTTACTAATGTTGGAAATTCTGTTACTGTAAAGGAAAATGATGGACAGACTGAGCCCAGCTGAGTGTGGAATCTTGCCTGTCCATGCAAAATGCAGTCTGAAAGTCTCTGAATTTGTGTGCTCTGCAATCAGATTTGATGAATTGCTGATTTTCCTGTTGCTCCCAGACATCAGTGATGGTTCTATTCAAGGGCTGGGCTCCCACTTGCACCTGAAAGTTGAACTAGCACAGATATTTGAACCACGTGATCCATTGAAGGCACTCGAGAGTAACACATGGGAAAAAAACAAGGGCCAACCATGTTCTGAAATTCTTCTGACATCTTTCTTACCCCAGTGTTATTTTAAAAGATTGCTAGTCTTAGTAACTTTACCTTCAGTCTTCTCAGAGACCTCAGTTCTGTTGCACAGACCCAGCCATCTTTAGAACTGAATTTTAGAAACCCAGTCCTGTTAAAATACCAGCTGAGATCTGGCTGTTCTGAGAACACCCCAAGTGAGCCCTTGTGGCATTTTAGTTTGTGGAGGAGGAAACTTCTTTCAAAGAGGAGATTGAGCTGCTTAACTTGTGGAGTAGGGTGGTGATTCAGGAGGGGGTGTGAACTTAATCACAGAGTGTAAACCTCTGATTGCATTGTTGTAACTAATGTGCTGATATTGCTCCTGTAGAAAGTATTTGATGTGCTCTTTGATAGAGAGTGTCACACATTTATTTTTCATTTCTCTTGAGCCTTTTTTCACCAGGGATATAAAAGCAGGATGTGAATTTTTGAGGAATAACTTGAACTTGATGTGTTTTAGGATGACATTTTCATTGTATGTTCACACAGCTTGACATGTATCTCAAAAAAAGCTGTTTATCTGGCATTCTGAACATTCTGGTTAGATCATAAGCATAATAACATCCATGATAATGAGCAGAAATGTCCCCTCAGGTAAACTCTTAGGGCTGTTGAATCTAGTAAGCTTCATTGTTGGTTAAAAACTGAAATTTATGTATTACTGTTTCATAGAGCTGTAAACCCTCCTTTTAAAAGGATGGGAAGATGAAAAAGATGTAGTTTTGTTTTTGAAAGCATGATTATTTCTTTAAACATGAATAACTTTTATTTTTCAGTGGGAGTGATGCTGCATCAATCCAGACCAGAGCAACCCTCAGCGATGATGGCAAATACTTCCTGTTAAATGGCTCCAAGGTACCCCCTGTCAGGCTGGAAAGAGGACAGGCTTTTGTTGCCAGTGCAGAGCAAGTGTCAGTGTGCTTTGCAGCCCTGCCATCAGTCCAGCTGAGTAAGAGGCTGGTGTGGCAGCTCTCTGGGAAATGGGAAGTTTCCAAGCTAGTGAGGAATGACTATGTCAGAAAGACAGCCTGGGTTGGGTTAGGGTCAAAGAGAATAGAAAAGCACTGTTAGGGAATAACTGCACCAGACTCTTGGTGAGAAAAATAGAAACCCATTCCTGAGTTCCTTTTCTATCACCAACTTGTGGGTTCAGCTTCAGGGAGGGTTGGCTGGTTAGTTAGTTGGTTTGCCCCCTCTGTGACAGCATAGGCAAAAGAAACCTAGACATGTTTTCCCCTCTCTTCATTCATCAGGCCAGGTTTTGTAGGTGTTTTTAAAAGAAAACTTGCCATTTAATTAGAAATAGGACTTGGATCAGTTCTGCTGAAAGAAACAAGAATACAGTACTGGAGAAATGTAGAGATGGACTGGGTTCAGCAATAGGTGATACATTGCAGGCTTGATCTGCAGTTGTTGATCTGCTTGTGATGTGAAGAGATGTGATGTGTAGGAGAGGCTGAACATACATGAACATACATGAACATACATGGCCTGATCAGAGAATTTCTCATCAGAGTTAAATAATTTTTGGGCACAGGATTCCTACAATCTGCATTCCTTTGCATCTCTCAGGTGCTGCAAGGAGCAGCTTGTAGAAGCTTTTGTGGAAATGCACTGTGGATTTTAATTCATGTTGATATTATAGCCTGGGTTTATAGCTGCTCTAAACTTCCCATCTGTGGTTGGCCCTCCTTGGAAACATGTTCACAAGAGGCAAAACTAGTAACAGACCCTCTGAATTTAAGGGAAGAAGCAGCAGTTTCTCACCACACAGTCTATTACAAAACCCTTCAGGACAGTGCTCACAAAACCACATTTCTTGTATTTGTTTCCTCTCTTAAAACAGGTCTGGATATCCAATGGTGGCCTTGCAAGTATTTTCACAGTGTTTGCCAGGACAGAGGTTGTGGATAAAGATGGGCAGAAGAAAGACAAAATCACTGCCTTCATTGTGGAGCGGGATTTTGGGGGAGTCACCCATGGCAAGCCTGAGGATAAGTTGGGCATTCGAGGCTCCAATAGTAAGAATCTCTTAAAATTGTTAACAGAAATGGTTTTAATATTTTAATGTTTTATTTTGTTTAGATCACCTGAATTCTGAGGCAGATCAATACCTATTCCATATAACAGTATAAGTTTCATGTATCTTTACATGGCTTTTCCTATGAGCCCTTCCTAAGGCAGGGTCTGAAATAAGAAGTCCATGTTGTACAGGTTCCCTTGCTGTGCAGTGAAAGAAATCACTCAGGAGATTCCGTAGCCAATGGCTTTAATCTAGAAGTAAGATTTCATCAGCTCTTCTTAAGCTTATTAATGATTACAGCTTTCCACCATCTATCTTTTGGACTTGACTCCTGAATCAGTTCCTCAGAACTGAGACAAAGACAAAACTGTAGTTCTCTGTTTACACAATGTACATTGATTACATTTTAAATGTTTTACATCAGTAACTTATGTAAAACAACGGCCTTTTCCCAAATTCTCACTTCTTTGGCAAAGCATGTGTAACTCTGTCTTAAACAATGCATTAGGAAAACTTCATTTCTTGTGACAAATAGTGACTTATGTTCCTGAATGTCTTAAATATTTCTGTCATGCTTGAACAGGTGTTAATTCTGTGTTTCAGCCTGTGAAGTACATTTTGAAAACACCAAAGTGCCTGTAGAGAATGTCATTGGAGAAGTTGGAGGGGGATTTAAGGTAAGCAATGGACAGTAACTACTGAAGGAGTCTGTTTGTCCCCCTGTACTGAAGTTCCCTTTGGGGCAGTGTGGGCTGTGCCACACTGAGGGGCCTGGAGGAGACTCCTGCATTTACCTCCTGTGCTCTGTACCACTTGGTTTCACTGGAACCTCAGGTTTCTGTGTGCCTCTCCTCAGTCAGAGAGGCTGCTTCTGCTCTTTGTAGGCTTTTGATTGTTTTTCATGGTGTTCCCTTCAGAAAAGGGAGACACTTCTTCAGCCCTCTGAACTGAATCAGGGGATGTCATCTGCTGTTTCCTACAGCCAGAGCTGTGGCCTGTGTAGAAAGGGAGAGAAGGAACTGAGTGTAACAGGGAATGGTTCAAGGAGAGCCCAGGTCCTGTCAGGTCCCAGGTGGTTTTGCAGGGTTAGATTATTGTACAGAGAAGCAGTGGCAGGAGTTCCCTGCCCACTGCCCCAGCACTGGCTGCTCCAGGGCATCAGGGAACTGTGATACCACCACTAAAGATACCACCAGTCACTTTGCTCTTCCTGGTCCTTCTCAGTTTCTTCCTCTTTTGTAGCAGGCAAGTCCAGACTTAAATGCTAAAGGAAATAATTTTTTTAATGTAGTAAGGTTTAAAAGAAGATTTTTGTTTTCTTCTTGAGATAGTTATCACAAGTTAAAATGCTGGAACAGTAATTTCTTTGTTAAGTCTTTTGACCTGAGTCACTCATGTTTCTCTTGCTAAGAAACAGTAATACTATATTCCAAAATCTATTTTTGGGTCCATTATTGATCTGTATTTCACTTTTACACCTTTCATTCTTGTTCCCTTCTGTGGTATGTTGCTGCAAGGAATCTGAAGCAGAGATCATCCATCACAGGCCAGCTACAAGGGATTTTATAAATAACATCATCAAAGAATATTGTGGTTTTTCTTCTTTTTTTGATAAACCAGAGCAGTGCTGTCTAGTTGGAATGTTGTTTATGTAGCTGCAGATAAACACATTTTTATCTACATTTTACATTCAATTACTTCGAACAGAGATTACTTCCAGGTCACTGGCTCATCAGTCTCAGAAAACTCTTTCAAATATAAAATCTGATGTAGTGAGTGACAATAAGAGCCCAGTTTTGCAGTGTTTTCCCTGGAATGCTGTGCTGGCTGATGTGAGGAGAGGTGTCCCAGGACAGGAAGTGTGTTCCAGTGAGGAGTGAGATCCAGGGAAGCACTAAAGCAGGAACCATGGTGTTCTAAGGGGAATGTTTCCTAAACCCCATTCATCTTCTTCACAGGTTGCCATGAACATCTTGAACAGTGGCAGATTCAGCATGGGCAGTGCATCTGCTGGGATGATTAAAAAGTTGATAGGTGGGTGCATTGGGTGCTCTGGGGTGGTGGGGGCCAGGCAGAAACTCATCTGCTTGAGGGAGATAATGCAGGGCATGCAGAATGGGAATGTGAGTCTGAATCAGTCATAACATGCTTTGACATCTTTAAAGCACTAAAATACATTTGTTTTAAATGGTTTTTAAAAGCCTGTTTACAGAGGTTTCACACTGGGGATTTTTTCAGTTCATACAGTGCAAGGCTGTTACCTCTGTTGAATTTCTCTGAGGTAAAATGCCCTTCCTAAGGGAAAAGCCTCAGTACTGTTGCTTTTAGAACCTCCACTTGAATCGCTGGCTCAAAGCCATACACAGTAATAAGGAATAAAACTCGTTTCTGCCAATAATTAGCCAGAAAAGCAGCAGATTAGCACCAAAATTGATTACTTCTCCAGGAGTACAGGTTCACACCTCAGGCTTGGGTTCAAAAGGCCCAGACTGGCTCAACACTGTCACTGGGAGGGTGTTTGTCCCACAGTGGGGGTTCTTGGGTGTAGAGTGAGGTGTCACCATGGATAGAAAGGCACCACCAGCAGCATGGTCTGTCACAGTTCTACTTCTGCTGTTCTGAGATGCAATTTTTTTCTTTTTTTTTTAAAGAAATGACATCAGAGTATGCTTGTACCAGGAAACAGTTCAATAAGAGACTCAGCCAATTTGGATTAATTCAGGTAATAAAAAATAAACCCTCTGACTGTGCTTTGTATTGAGTGAGTGCAAGGACATAGATTTTATTGGGGGTATCTTGGCTATACTGGTTTAAAGAATTTGCTAGAAGTCTTAAATTTGTGTAAACATAGCACAGACCTCTGTACACTGATCTTTTTAATGTCTAGAATGATAAATGAATAAAGATATTTTTTATTGGTTTGCACTAGAACTTTTTATTAATATTTGGTAATGTCTTAAGCATATGAAAAGTGCAGTTGTGTTTTTAAGTGTGAGGCTTTGACTGTGTGATTTTGCCCCGACCTTCTGTGTGATTCCTCACATTGCTGTTTGACAGGAGAAGTTTTGTTTTATGGCTGTGAAAGCATATGTAATGGAGAGTATGGCTTACCTCACTGCAGGGATGATGGACAAGCCAGGCTTCCCAGACTGCTCTGTGGAGGCAGCCATGGTCAAGGTGAGCAGCTTTACTGCAGGATAAAGGAAATTCAGGGAAGGACTCCTGTGTGTCAGTCTGTTCCAGAGTGCTCAGAGCCTCAGGGCTTGCATTTAGACAAATGATAGAAGAACCTGAGCCAGGTGAACAACAGACATTGCTGTTCTCTGTGCAGCCCGCACACCATTGATTAGCTCAGGTCAGCCTTTTGTCACCACACAAAATACAAACTGCAGACGACAGGCTGGGACTGTCACAGCCCTCCTGAGCCTCTGGTGAGGACAAGAGCACATGGCCACACTTCCACTGCCAGCCTGGCCAAGGTGCTCCTGTCCCAGCTTTACCTGAGAACTGGTTCAGAATCGGTCCTGAGGGAGAGCCAGGCCCTGCCTGCTGCATGTCCCTACCCAGGGCAGGCTCCCTCATTTCCAGCCCCACTCATGGCCCCTTGCAGTGTGGTCAGTGCAGAAATCTCATGTTCTGCTGCCCCTGGGCAGCATGACAGGCTCCAGCCACCCACCTCCAGCTCCTCTGCCAGCTTGTGGCTTCTGCCTCTCTCCCCAAATACGTCCTTTTAGAGACTTTCCTGTGGATTGCAAGGGTGCTGAGTTTAACCAAAGTTTACACCCTGAGCCAAAGGGATACTATTTCAGGCAAGTTAACAGGATTAGTGTAACAGCAGTAGAAAATACCACAGCAGCAGTGTCATGTAGACACAGCCCCAGAGCAGTGTGTGCTGCATTCCTGCTGATTTATAGTCTGTGTTTCCTGGTCCCTGGCAGGTGTTCAGCTCGGAAGGTGCCTGGGCGTGTGTGAGTGAAGCCCTGCAGATCCTTGGAGGCCTTGGCTATATGAAAGATTATCCCTACGAGCGCTACCTCAGGGACACCAGGATACTGCTCATCTTTGAGGCAAGTACCAGTTCTGCTGGGGACTGCAGTTCCCACTCTCACAGCTGGACACCCGAGCAAGAACCCAAGTGATGGTTGCCCAGACATCATTCCTTCAGCTGCAAAATCTGCAGCAGAGTGAGATTGGCAGAGCTAACCTGTTCTCTTTGGGGATATGGGTAGTAGTTTCCTGTAATACAAAATGCTCTGATGGCTTTTCTATACTAACCCCAGAGTGTGAATTGCAGCAGGAACTGGCACCAGCTTTGCCTCTGGAAAGAACAAACTGGCAATATATATATACATGGCAGTATACATACAGTGATATGTACACACTGGTGGTACATTTACAGTTTCTTAAATATTTAGAGACTTGTTGGATGATTTAACAAAATAAACAGCTGCTTTAAATACACTGTCATGAGGAAAAATCATCCCAGTTCATGGCTTGGACTGTTGTTCTTTAAGCAGACTAAAGAACTCTAAATTACATAAAAGCCCAAACTGTTCTAGTTGACCCAAGTAACTCCTCAGTCTGTGGTCAGTAAAGGGCTGTAACTGCACATGCTGACTCACAGTGAAATCAGGCTGCTGCAACTGCCTGAGCAGGAGCCTCAGGAGGATGCACTTGGCTTTGGATCAAGCATATTTTGAAACCTTTTTGCTGCTTCATCTGTTCTAGTGTAAGCAATAGGATTTGGTAAGAGGTGTCTCTAATAGGATTTTCTGGATTTTTGTGGCTGAGCTTCTTTGTTGGCGCCTGGGCTGGAGTAACCTTTCCTCTTGTGTGCTTTTCACAAGTGAAACAGGGAAACTCATAAAAGATTAATTTAGAAGTTTAATTAACTTACTGATGGGCATTTATTATTAAAAAAAAAAAAGATTGGCTGTGAAGTTTATTCTGTTTCCAGTCTGAATTGGTTTTCTTTACTGCCTGGTGCCAGGAGAACAAAGATCTCAGCTGCCAATTAATGCCAACTCTCCATCTGAGCTCTGTGCATGGCACTCACCTCAGTCACCTGGCTGCTCTTGTGTGCCTGTGCTTGGCTGCTGTGAGTAGGAGATCAAGGAACAAACCCAACCAGCCCATCAGGTCATTGTCCTGCACCCTGCAGGACTGGGTGTTCATGAGTCTGACAGACATTCCAACCAGGAACATCTGAAATCAGACATAAGGAGCATGTTCTGGACTGGCTGAAGCAGAGAAGACCTTGTGGACAGGTCATAGGAAGCCTTGTTTCAAAAAACAAACCAGCACACCATTGGAATTCCTGCAATCCAGCTCATTTTGTTCCTTCACTGGAACAATGCAGAACTTTCTTCACTCAGAATGCATTTGGTCTCTTTTCTTTTTCATTGTGATACATTTGAATGTTTAATAATGAGGGGCTCAACTTTTGCACAGCTACATGAAATCTGAATTAAAATTGAGTTCAAGCAAAGACAGCAAACATTTTTAGGGGTGGAGGGAGAGTCATCTGATAAAACCAGATCAATGGAAAGGGCAGACTGCTTGGAAAGCACTCAGCATTCCCAACTTCATAGTTACCTAAAGAACCTGTCTGCCAAATCATACATAGACTTAAAAAAAAAATAATTAATAGAGTGTTTAGCCTTTGTTGCTTGTTGTTCTGCCTCCCCAGCTCCTGTTTCTGCTCCAGGCAACCTCACCTGGGAAGGAGCTGATGTGTTTTCCTTACAGGGGCTCATCATCTTCCAGCTCAGAGCTCTCAGAAGATTTTTATGTTACAAGCCCAAATGCATTTTTGAACATTCCATGCAAAACTACAAGTTATTTAGATACTAAAGCAATTTTAGGAAGAGAAAAAGGATACAAAATATTTGCACAGCATATCTGCGGTTTTTTAAATACTAAAAATACTTTGTGCCCCGTCCTGACTTCACTTTCTCTCCTGTTTTTTCCAGGGGACAAATGAAATCCTGCGACTGTATATTGCACTGACAGGGATGCAACATGCAGGCAGAATCCTAACTGACAAAATTAAGTATGTCCTTAGTTTTGTTTCTAATAAATTAAATAGAATCTGATAACTTCATAGATAAGAGGGGAAACTGTAAGAAGGAACTGCAGTGTTGTCAATGTATTGCCTGTAAAAGGTAGATCAGTGTTATGGGGATCTCTTTTTGTCTTTTTAATTGGGTGGTTCATAGATTTAGGAATCTTGGCCTTTAATGCATTTTATCTTAGAATTACAGCTGGTGTCAAAGTCTTTCTTACAAGACCAGTAATGCAGATGTTAAATCTGGGCAAAGTTGTGTTGGTACAACAGCTGTATTGTGCACATTGAGTACCTGGCCCTGCAGTTCCCTGGGATGTGTTGGAGAGGAGCCGGTGGCTTTTAAGGCTCCATAATTGTCCTCCAGATGTCACCGTAAAATGGCTCGTTTGGTAATTCACAGACAAACTGCAGGTGTTCTGCCAAAGCATTCAGAATTTCAACTGGTTGTGTCTGAACCTCCTGGAATTTCCTTAACAGCTGTTCTTTCCCTACCGTTCCAGAGAAATCAAGAAAGGAAATGTGGGAGTAGCACTGGGGGAGTTTGTAAACAGAATGCGAGACACGATGGGCCGGAAAGTGGATTATGGGCTCGTTGGTGACCGTGGGGTGGTGCATCCCAGCCTGCAGGTGAGGGCAGGGCAGGGCTCCTCCTGCCCCTGCTTTCATTCCCTCCCTTTGCTGCTTCTCACAACCTGCTCTTGCAAAACAAAGTGTGTGCTCAGGAGCAGGGAGGTTTGCCAGTGCAGTAGCATTTCAGGGTCAGAAGTCAGTCATAGCTGCTGTACTACAGGATAAAGGGCTGCTCTAAGTCTGTATTTATACCAAACCCAGGTTTATATCCATTTCAGTAATTTGTATAAACTGAGCCTTCACTAGATTAAAGTCTCTGCAGTGGGCTGTTGCTGCCCTTCACAGTCAGGTCAGTCACAAATCACGGGATTTTTTCCTGTTTAACACAGTTTCAGGCAAGAATTCCTGTGAACTATATAGACATATACTTTCTTCATCACTTCGTACATCATTTTTATGACCCAAAATGAATGTTCTTTTAATAGCAAAAAGATAAGGTATGTTTTTCCTAGGATGCTCTGTTAGTTATTTTTGTAAGCATAAGCCTAAACTGAAAAGTTACCAAAAGTAAAATCTAGAAAACTTTAATGCATGTTTTATGGAGAAAGAATAGTGCCTTGTCTGGCTTTCAGCAGCAAACTGGATGAATGCTAAAAAAAGAGCAAGAGAAAATCTAGTGTCCTGTTTAAAGGGGTGAGGATGTGCTGCTTTTTTCCCTTACAAAACCAGTCAAATTGTTGTATCTTTGTTTTATTTTATAGGACAGTGGCAAGAAACTTGAAGAAAACATTTATTATTTTGGAACTACAGTCAGAGGCCTGCTAACTAGGTTTGGCAAGGTAACTATTGTCTTGTCTGTTGTCTTTGTTACTGAATAGTTTATCCTCCAGGCCTCACTGGAACGTAGAGTGGGTTGGCAGGGATAAGGACTTCCTTCACATAACACATTTTCATTGAATGTGAGAAAATACACTGAAATTCTATACTCGATGTAGTGGGCAACTGATGTTTTTAAAAACAAAACCAAAGCATGGGCAATCTCAGTGAGTTAGTTGTTCTACTTCTGTAAGCCAAGTCCTGCTGCAGCAACTGCTCTAAGTCCTTTGCTGTGAGCAGCCACTGGAAGCCGCTTCCCCAGATGAGGAGCTGTCCCAGCAGGGGATGGATTTAGGCTGTTCATCCCTGTGGTGCAGGAAACCCACCAACCATTATGCCATGCACAGTGGTGGAGTTCCATCAGGAGAGACTGAAGGTGGAATAGGCTGGATTTTAGTATTGTGCCAGTTAATCTGAGGTGCTCTGGAAATTCTGACAAGAGCACATTGCACTTCACTCAGTATGTACTTTGAGCAGTATCTTTGCTACTTAAATTTCAGTGATGTTTGGCATTTACCAAGGTGGTCTAAGACACAGCAGTTTTACTGTTGGCTGCAACCATGAAAGTGTAGCACAGTTAATCCAAAACCTTGACTTAGGCTGGAACCTGCTTGCACTAAGTAAATATGGACCGGAACACAAAGTACAAACAAGAACGTTTGGTTCAAGTTTTCAACTGAGCTAATAACAATTTTTACTCTTCTAGACAATCGTGGAAGAGCAGCTGGTGCTGAAGAGAGTGGCAGATGTTGTGATTAACTTGTATGCCATGACAGCAACCATCTCCAGGGCGAGCCGCTCCATCAGCATCGGGCTGCGCAACCACGACCACGAGGTGAGCGGCCCTCGGGGCCCGTTCCCTGCCAGTGCTCCTGGGTGCCAGCCCTTCCTGTTCCCCGCCAGTGCTCCTGGGTGCCAGCCCTTCCTGTTCCCTGCCAGTGCCCCTCGGTGCCAGCCCTTCCTGTTCCCTGCCAGTGCTCCTGGGTGCCAGCCCTTCCTGTTCCCTGCCAGTGCTCCTGGGTGCCAGCCCTTCCTGTTCCCTGCCAGTGCCCCTGGGTGCCAGCCCTTCCTGTTCCCTGACAGTGCTCCTGGGTGCCAGCCCTTCCTGTTCCCTGCCCCTCAGTGCCAGCCCTTCCCACTCCCTGCCCCTGCTCCTGGAGCAGCCCAGTGCACTTGTTGAGGGCTCACAGCACACTCTGCCATCCAGCCAGCAGTGCATCAGGATGCTCCCAAACCAGTTGGTCCTGGGTGCAGTAGCCAGTTGCCTCTCAGGGTTCTGAGTTCCACACTCTCAGG
>JAWWTY010000022.1:19479156-19494052 GCA_035222235.1 Margarornis squamiger | reverse complement strand
GCTCCCCAGGGCAGTGGGCACAGCCCCAAGGCTGCCAGAGCTCCAGGAGGGTTTGGATGATGCTCTGGGACACAGGGGGTGACTCTGGGGATGGGGCTGTGCAGGGCTGAGGGTTGGCCTGGATGATCCTTGTGGGTCCCTTCCAGCTCAGCATATCCTGTGATTCTGTGTGACTCTGAAGCACATTAGTTTTGTTGATTTAGTGGGACCACTCACTTATTCACAAGCATTACTTGTCCAGCTGGATTCTGTGGTGCTTCGCTTTCGTCGCGTTAAAGAGGAAGCAGAGCTAAGTCAGTTAAGAACTCAGAAACAAACCTGGAGCTCAGGCTCGGCTGGAACCCCCTTCCTGACACACAGACTAAGCGGGGTCGCACCTGCCGGCTCTGCCTCAGCCCCTTTTCCTGACGGACAAAGCGCCGGCCCCGCCGCAGCTCCCGCCCCTTCCCGCCCCGTCCCGTCCCGTCCCTCCCCGTCGGGGCCGAGCGGGGCGGGCGGGATGCTCGGGCAGCACGATGGAGCCGGCTGAGGGCTGGGACCCCTATGGGCGGCGGGCGGGATGCTCGGGCAGCGCGATGGAGCCGGCTGAGGGCTGGGACCCCTACGGGCGGCCGGCCCGCCGCACGCAGTGGCTGGTGAGCGCCCTCGCCTACCACTACGGGCTGGACCGCGGCGTGGAGAACGAGATCGTGGTGCTGGCCACCGGCCTGGACCAGTACCTGCAGGAGATCTTCCACCACCTGGACTGCGCCGGGGCCGGGCGCATCCCCGGCGAGGATTTCCGCACGCTGTGCCAGGTGCTGGGGCTGGCGGAGGCGGCGGAGCCCGAGGAGGGCGCGGGGCTGTGGGACGGGCTGTCGGCGGGGCTCACCTTCCGCCAGTTCCACGCGCGGCTCTGCGGGCTGTTCAGCGCCGAGGCGGGCGGGTCCGGCCCGCGGCTGCCGCTCGGCACCGACAGCGAGCACATCGAGACGCAGATCCGGCTGCGCAGCCCCCGCCGCCGCCGCCGGGGCCGCCCGGCCGGGCCGGGCCGTGCGGGGACGGCCCCGGGCAGCGCCGAGGACCGCATCGCCAGGCTGGAGGAGGAGAACGGCAGCCTGCGGGAGCTGGTGGAGGACATGCGGGCCGCCCTGCAGAGCAGCGACGCGCGGTGCCTGGCGCTGCAGGTGAGTGCGGGGCTGCGCCCGCACCGCGGCCGGGGCGGCGCTCCCGGCTCCGGCCCTGCCCCTCCAGAAGGGTCGCAGGCAGAGCCCCGGCTGTCCGCCAGGAAAGGGACCTCCAAGTTTGTGGCGGACTTCACAACTAGTTTGTCTCTGGTTCCTCTTAAACGGGAGCAGAATCCACTCTGACGAGTAAGGCTCGTGGGCGAGCGGCTGCCTCAGTGTAGGAGAAGGATGCTGCTCTCGGAAATGCAGTGTTAGTAACTCCTGCCCCCCAGCCGGATGGATAAAGGAGTGTGGCATAGACCGAGGTTTGCTCTTGCATCCTCGGCATTAACTTTTTAGCAAAGTTTGGTCACATGGAGGCTTTAAGGAGAAATGTATTTTTACATCATATATAGTTAAGGGAGGGGCTGAAAACACCCTGCTAAAAGTGTAGGGACTCCAAGTGCATAATACCACTCTTCTAGTGCATGTGCACAGTCACTTATATACTGTTTATGCACCATTGCAGGGCGTTTTCCTAAAGTAGGAATGAACTTTTGAATTCTTACCTATACAAGTGTCTCAGTCATAAATGCCTCAGAAACATTCTAAGTGTGTTTTCTTCAGAGTGTGTCACGAGAGTTCAGAGCTGGAGCCAGTTCTGCAGGCAGGCTGATGAATAATCCCTGGCTCCTCTGCAGAGCCCCATTAATTCTGGGGCTGGTTTTTGCTAGTTCTGCTGTACTGGCCATACACATGTACTTAGCAGCAGTTAAATTACTGTGGCATGAAATAGCATGGAGCAGGCAAAGCAGTGAAGGGCAGCATTCCCTGGTTGCTCTAGTGGGTCTGATCAGGTCAGATTTCATACAAACATAGCACTCAGAACTGCTCCACATGTGACACTTCATTTCCATTTACTGGCTGTGCCCCTTCACAACATCCAGCATGGCAGGTCAAAGCCACTGTTACATTTTCATCTGAAAAGGGAAAGGAAATTAGAAGCAAACATGAAGTCACCAGTCAGAGGTCCCAGAAAGAATCAGAAGGATGCAGAGGAGAGCTCCAGAACCCCCCCAGCTCCTACCTGCTCCCTTCTACTGAACATGACTTACTGGAAATACTTGCCTTCTGAAGACAGACCATAGTAAAGACACTAAAGCTATATAGAAACTTGTGCAGTAACCTAATAATGAGTCATTTCAAAATTAAATTTATAGATGAGTCTTAAAAACTGCTTTCCAGAGATTGTTTCCTTGTCTCTGTATTTTGCAAAGGTAAGTATATCACTAGTTGCTGATCAGCTATATGTGATTCAAAAAACCCAACAAACCACAATCCAGGCATTTTCAGTCTTGATTAAAATGACAACACATTAATTTCTCCCTGCTTTCTGCTCCTGGTCGTTACAGGTGGGGCTGCGGAAGAGCCATGCTAACCATAAGGAAGAGGGGCCCTGTTTCACAGGGAGTAAGAAACCATTAACCCAGAACCCCTCCCAGACCAAGTGCCTTCAAAGTGTCCTGAAGGAAATGGAACTCATCCGGAGCTCTAGGGATGGGCAGATCGAAGAAGCAATCAGGTTCAACCAGGAGCTGGAAAGGGAGCTGAGGAGCTCCCAGGAGGCTCTGGTCACTCTGGAAGACTGCAACCGTAACCTGAAGAGGGAACAGGCAGAAATGAGGAGGAAAGTTGAAGAGGCAAGGCACGCTGTCCTGAACAGCCTTGGCAAAGTGAGGGAGCTGGAAGTGAAAGCTAACGAGGTGCCACATCTGCAAATACACATTCAGCAGCTGGAATCGGAACTGCAGCACTATAGGTAAGTCTGAGTCTGTCAAAAATGCCTATAAAATCACAAAGCTAGTTTCAAAATCACTGGTTTTGGCTTATTAAATGTCTTCAAATACATCCTGTCAAATCTAGCCAGAGGGAAATTAGAAGCTGCTTATCCGTTTTCTAGGTAGGGATCCATAAGAGAAGTGAGAGCCTTCAGTGGGAGGTAGGCCAAGGTAAGGGTGCTGATGTGCAGAGAGCTGAAGTTACTGCTCAAACACCCAGCAAGAGGACTCAGAAATGTCTCAATAGGATATACTAATGCTTCAAGGAAGCCCCAAAACAAATTTCTGACAGTCCTTTAGAGACCATTTCCAACACACTTCTTTTTTTCACTGTATTTCATGCTCATTAGGTCACATCCAAAGCCAGCTGTAATCAGATGGCTGACACTCCATGTCTTAAGAAAGCTCTTCAACTTGTCATAGCAACTGGGGGAAGGCACACAAGGCCAACTTCTGGCCAGTGGTTTTGAACTCTGCTGTGAGTTCACTGCTTCTTCACTGACAGAATAGGTAATACTCCAGAAGAGAGAAGCTGAAACTTTCCTAAACCCACAAATAATATAGAGGAGTTCTCAAACAAAAAACACATTATCCAACTAACTCCCACTTTTGTAATAACATGAAATGTTTCCAAAAGTCAGAAAGTTGGTCATGAATTTAATAGTTCACTGGTTTTGTTGCTTTTTACCTCAGACAAAACTTGGACTTATTGATGGTTATTATATGTTAGGCTTTTCTGCCCAAGTTGCAAATTGACAAATGGATTAAAATCTAGTTTATATTTTCACTGACCCAAAGCAAAGCCAATATTTATATTTTTACTAACTGTGCTAAAGCTAGTATTTTAATGCATAGTCTATTCTGAACTTCTTGTCTCTTCCTAAAACTTACACTTCCTCTGTTTGCTTATAAGAAGACTTCATAGTGAGTTATTTGCGGCATCATAGCTATTGTACTGTTTTATGAAGTGAGGAAATTCTAAAAATAACCATTTTATCCAGTGTCTTTCTGTAAGCATTGTGTATGTTAATACCTGTGTGATTGCAGGAGATAAAAGCATTTATTTAAACATCTATAGGATTTAAAAAACACTGTGAGGGCACGTAATGTCCAGGATGACTGCCAGGGATATCTGGATAAATGATAAAACTCTTAGAGCTAAGAGGGATCACGCTACTTGTCCAGTCGATCATGTCCTCCCTGACATGAGCACCAAAGACTTCTTATCCTGCAGAATTGCTTTTCCAAAGTGTGATGAAGGATAAAATAATCACCTTTTAACAGGTAGAGATGAATGAGTTGAAGGTAATAAGGAATGTCTGCTGGGCCTTGCAGAGCAGGAACTTGATGGGTTACTTCAAAACATATAGCGTGAGTTTAAAAATGTAAATCATATGTTCCTTGTAAGATAACCTTCATTTGTAATATTTATTTTAAAATTGCATGCTAATTTAAGGTGAGTGTAAGGCTCAGGAATGGTGCTGGACTGACCATTTGGGAACTACACCCCTTTTTTAGCCCCATGGCACATTTTACAGGACCAGGCTAGTTTCCACCCTTTCAGATTCTCTGTTGGCCATAAAGAACTTCACTCTCCTCACCCATGTAATACAGCTCTTGGATTACAGAGACATTTAATGATGACTGTGACTTGCATGCCTGTGGTCCATAGTACATGGAATACCATCATTCCACACATTCCACAGTGGCAGAGAAGTGCCCAGACTGGCAGGAAATGTTTAAGTTAAGCAGTGCAGAGCTCTGTGTTCCTGTGGTGAAGGAGTTTGACACCAGCTGTCCCTGCCCACACATCCTGTGGCACTGGGGCTTGTCCCATTCCCTTTGCTTGCTTACACTCATGTTCCAGAGCACAGAGTCCTTCTGCTCCCAGGGATCACCTGCTGCTGTGCAGAAACCCAAACCCAAGGGCACAGTTTGGGTGAGGTGCTGGGAGTGCCAGCTGGGGTGGCCAAGGAGGTGGGGGGGGAGCTGCTGTGCCTGCAGGGCTCTGACTGGCCCTGGGCAGGTGTGTTACCTGCAGTGTTACCTAAGCTGGTCTGTATTTCAGTTCCTACTGCAGGGAGCAGCTTTCTCTGCTGCCGCACAGAGTTTGTGAGCAGGGTCTTGGCAAGAGCTAATGCTGCAGGGTAGCAGTGGAGGGAAATGGGTGGGGATTTGAGTGTCCTGCAGAGGGCATTTAACATTGCGGGTGTGTCCCCTGCAAATTCACCTCCACTGCCTTGGTGTGCCACAGGTTTATCCCAGCTAAGGGTGATTTCTTCAGAGAGGATCATATTCGAGTCCAGTCTATGAGCTTTACATGTTGCTCCTATTTATAGTTTCATGTTTATAAAGGACATTATTTCTTCTTTTAGGTTCAGATTTTAAAAGCTCTTTTAAGCATCAAAATCCTACTTCTAGACCTTCATCTGATAGCTACTTGCTATCATTTAGATCTGGAATCACAATCATGACCTTAAATTATAATCCCTAACTCAGGAAACAACACCATTTGCATCTGTTCAAGAAAGTGCCTAAGTACCTGCAAATGATTAAATGTTTTCCTAAATTGGAGTACATAACTATAATCACCTATTCCTGATTTCATATTCCAGAGTCATATTCCTGCAAATCTGTATGACTTAAACATGAACTTTTTCTGAGTGCACAGGGTTTGAGATGTCCCTGTCACATCATTATGTTCCTAAACCAATTAATTGACCAAATAGTTCATAGACACTTCTTGTCTCAAGGTGCACATCCTGTTCTTCCTGGATGGATGCATGTGTCAGGTTTTTGTCCCCTTTCCTCCACATTAGACATTTGGATTGTTTTTCAGCTTTTATTTTTAAATCCCTGTCAAGTTAGTGAGTCAGCTCAGATGCTTTAGAACTAAATTTCAGTAAAGTCCTTACTGAAAAGCACAAGTTCAGTTCATTTCAGAAGAAAAAAATGTCACAAGAAATTGTCTGTTTATCATTGATATTATATAAAAAGTGTGTAATTCTCCATGTGTGAATACAGAAGAGTTTAGAAAGTCAGGCAAGTCCCATTTTTATGCAGAACTGCCCAGGGAGTTATTCTCAGTTTGTACTGGGGCACTTGATTTCCTTTTCCCAGGTATAGTTCTTTCCAGTTGTTATTACTGAAGCTCAGCTGTTCCATTTTTGGACTACTTTTTCAGTTTCTCAGGATGCCATTGGGACTGAGCTCCACACTGCTCATTCCCTCCCAGCTCGGTGTCCACTGCACACTCGTAATTTCCCTGCCAAAAGCTGGAAGCCCAGATGAACACACTGGTGAGGTCCCAGGCCAGGTTCTGGTGGCCTTTCCTTGAAAGGCCCTATCTGAAGACATATCACTACCAGCCACTCCCCAAACTCCTTTTTTTCCCCCTACTAAGTTCTGCTCCAGCTCAAAGTGACACCATCCATGTATTCTAATATATATGATTTATAAGTGTTGTTTATAAGAATGCCACATATAACAACATTACTACCATAAAAATGTCACATCTACTGTTCCTTTTTATCCATTCAGCCATTTTCCTTGTCAGAAAAAGAAATTAGTTCGATTTGACATGAATTGTTCCTGCCAAATATAAGTTGGCTCTGTTTTCTATGCTACATTGTACGTGGCTTAAAAATTGATCACTTAATAAATTTTATGGATTCTTTTCCTCTTTAATAGCATCGAAGAGAATAAAAGAATTTAACAACCTTTTTTTTTGATCCCAGAGTAACAAATAAAAATAAGGGTAATTTAGAATTGAAATACACTTCATAACAGAGACGTTCACGGCGGGTTTATGTTGCTGCATTAATCAGCAGCACAGTAATTACATAGGTCAGAGGAAAGGGTCATAAAATACCAAAAATGCTTCCCATATGCATGGTCTGTCTCCCAAATTACTTAATTATCCATCAGCATTTTTATGTGTTAATGAGCAGGAATCCTTTTTGCATGGAATGCAGAGGCTTGTTTCATCCCCTCATATTCTCCTATAAATATGAAGACTGAGGCCTCTAGCATAATTTTCTCTATTTCATCAGTGTTAATTTTTTTCTAAAAACTTATGCTGTAAGTTATCTTACATTGGAAATAGTTCCATTTTTCTTTTCTTTCAGGAGACAGTGTCCTGATCTTTTCCATAATTTCTCAAGTTGTCATTTACTCTGTAAAATATCACAAGATGGACCAAATCAATAATCCAAGAACAGGAGACAAATATGGGAATATTCCTAACTGGTACAGAATCAGTTCCTTTAAGTGAAGAGAGATAAGCCCTAGGAAGGAATCACTAATGCACAAAAGAAAGTGTCTATAGCAGGTTATTTCCAATGGGAATGCTAATACACATTTTATATTTAGACTTTCTAGAACTGCTCTATTTTAAAAATTAGACATTAAATAAATAAAATCTGGACAATTTCTGCTTGACTGTTGTCATCAATACCAATTATCTGCTGGTTATGAGATGAAGTTCATCTTGGCAATTTATTTCAAGTGGCACAAAATTTGTATGGAGGCAGTGGGTGTTTATGTGCAGGACCACACAAAGGACTGGACACCTGCAGATGATGAATATGCCCTTGGCCAAGAGCAGGGACAGGCAGGGAGCAGGGACTGATGGCAGGAGGAGCCCTGGCAGTCAGGGAACTGGGCTCACAGATTGGAAAGTGAAATGTTCCTTAGCAGAGCCCCATCTGTAAAAGCACTTAGGTTGTTTTGGGTGAATTGATGTCATCTCATTTTATTTTCCAGCTCTGCTTGTACCTGATACTGTTTTCTACTTAGGACTTTAAGAAGTTATGTATTACACAGAACTCTGCCAAAAACCCCACAGAACTTCAAGTTTTTGAAGAACTTAACAGTGGCAGGTGAATATGTTCCCATCATATAAAGCTTAGGCTACTTGTGGGTCTCTAGTGATACAATAATTGTAAGCTAAGAAAGCAAATCAGATTACTCTCATTGGGAACACTTCAAAGGAACAATTTGATTTCCCAAGAAAGGGATAATGGAAGGTATTGTTATACATGGTAGAGAGAACAGTACAGAGCAATTTAAATATATTAACTTGGCATTGAAGAAAATGTGTCGCATCTCTTTCTATGGAAGGGCTAGTTTTATTTCAAATTCAAGTTTCTCAATGTTTCCTGTAATAATAGCAAGACCTTTACTTCAAGTCCATTCAAATTTGTGCATTTATCCACAAGGAAGCTTGTGCTTGTGTGCTGTGACATTGGAAGTGTAGCCAGTTGTCTGGCCTTTCTTCATGCTGGGCTCTTAGTTACACAGTGTTTATTCTTGGGAGGCTTTCCCTGGCTTCCCACTAAATCCTCCTTTTATCTGGCTGGCCTTATTTGCTGTGTGGGGAGTAAATCACTGGAGCACAATGGCAGTGCCACACACAGGGAACTGCCCGTCCCTGTGTCCAGGCTCCCTCCCACAGCCCTGTCCCATGCTTGCTGGGGCCGGAGGGATGGCAGCTCCCCGCACATCTGCTGTGCACAGCAACAAAGCCACAGCAACAAAGCCACAGCCCAGGGAGCTGGTTCTGTCCCCTGGAGCACAGCTGCCTGTTAAAGCTGTCTCCTCCACCCTCCGTGCACAGTTTGCATCATTCCAACCCCTCCTATAGCAGAGAGATTATTTTTTCCCCCCCAGAGGGTGTGTAGTCACTGTTTCTGCAGCCTTGAGTTGGTGCCTGGAAGTTCAGCCAGCCCCTTGGTGGCCACGGTGACAGCCGTGCCCTTCCCTCCTTCCTCTGGCTGCCCTGGCTTTATATAGTCTTTCCCCAAGAAAATGGACACTATTGCTGCACAACCTTTCTAGGTCATTCAACATATTGTCTATCTTGTCTTATGGCAGCAAAATAGAAAGATTAATTTCATACACAAACATAACTTTAAAGATAAACCTTACTCCCACACCCCTTTCAAACCCGAAGACTGGACTCCCCATCAGCAGCTGGGCCCCTGGAAAGCACATGCCCCATAACAGCCACTGACTTGGGGTCAGTGCAAGAGCCAACCTCAGACACGGCCCTAAGTCAGCCAGCCCTCAGGTGCAGCGCTCTGGCGTGCTGGGTGAGCTCCTGTGCAGCACCTCTCCCTTCCAGCAGCAGCAGTGTGGCACTTGCTGCCCAGGCCCCTGTGCCCGGCTGGTGACAGGACATCACTGCCCTGTGCTGCTGCTGCTGGGAGCAGCTCATAGACCTTAGAATTGCAGTAACCTTGATATCACCCCGCTGACAGACCCTGACACTCCAGGTCCCACTGCACAGAGGCACAGCAGGCTGGGAATGGAGGTATCAGCTTGGTGAAAATGGGGTCTGCATCTCTCTTGACCCAAAAGCCAGCTCACATCAGCCTAGGAGAGCTGCATGAAAACAGCTCTCTATCACCAAAAAAACACACCTGTGAGCCAAGAGTGTGTAACCTCCTGTCACACAAAGTGGCACAGCTCAGGGTGGACCTCCCTGGGGACCAGCTCCCTGTTGGCTGCACAGCCACTCATTCGTCCTCTCCTTGTTCCTTAAGCAAACCTGACAAGTTTGTAGCCCCTTTAGTGTTCCAGAGCACCTGCAGGAAGGGACCTTGCCCAGAGCACTCTGGTTTTCCCACCCCCATGAGCAGGTCCCACTGAGCTGTGCTCTGCTCATGCACCCCTGGGATCAGACCTGCTGGAGTCATCAGCTTTCCTGTGCTTACAGGAGTAAGGAGAACACACTGGGCAGTAAATCTGCTCCTGGAAGGGTGCTGGCCAGACCGCCCTAACAGAGGCTTTGAAGAGCCAGCTGTATTTTCAAAATTTACTTTTTCTTCAGGTCAGTTTAGTAAGACAAAGTAGTAATATATAATCTCAAAGTGTAGCCTGTGCTTTAAATGTGGGATGTTTATATTTATCTCCCTGGATGTCACAGGTATTGACAAAAATCCAAAGTAAAACCACCAGGGCAAGATCCTGAGAGGACCAGAGTATTGACAAGTGCTTCAGTCAGGCACTTAAACACAATTTGTGTAAAGTACTTAACTACTCACTGAGCCTCTCTAGACGTGAAATTAAACATCTCAACCACCCATATCTCAGGTGGGTTCAGTATGTGTCATTTTTGTGTCAGTTCCTGTAGGTTACTCTGCAAATCAAACACTGCTGATCATCACTCAGGCACAAGCAGAGAATTCTGGATTCTTTTAAGCTTTTTATTTTGCTGAAGAGATAAAAGAAAATAATTTTTTTGTTTTCTTCATAAAACTTGAAAATCAGTTTATGAAGATGAGAAGTTTTACTAGAGCAGTAAGAAGTGATTATTTCCTCTTTGCTCCTCATCTCACTTTCCTTCAGGATACAAACCAGACAAGGTAGTCTGTAAGATAGATGCTGGCAGCCCAAGTTTTCAAAGAGATTAAATTAATTCGTCTTGCTAAAATAGTCTGCTCTCAGAATATGGAAGGATTAATGATCTGCAGGAGAGGAGGCTTTAGCTCTGGAGTACGTCCAAAACTGATGATGATGTAACAAGATGAGTGAAGTCACCCTAAAATTGTTGGAGAGAAATTTGTGGACATTATCCTCAAAAAACCAAAAACAAACTCAACAAAAAGCCTTATAAATTTATGTACCAGAAGAAATAAAAAAGCATGGAATCATGAAATCTGGCCCTGTCCATTCCAACCTGTCCTTTGATTTGCATGTTGTCCTCCAGCAGCTGCTGCAAACAGGTGTCTGACAGAGGTGGCCACCCAGAGAAAGAAGTAACAGATGCACAGGGAACCATCCTACTTCATCATAACTTCAGTTCTCAGAAAGCTCCTCTCTGTAAAATAAACACTAAATCATCTGGAGACCTGGGTAAATAGCTAGAAAGTAAATTAATGGACTCCGTAACTTCCCTGGGAACTTGCCTTAATACAAACCCACAGCCAACTAAAAGACCTGAAATGCCACCACAGTCCTTGGGAACTGCCAGAAACAGGGAGGCAGTGAGTGTTTCAAACTGCCTGGGCTCTGCACAGGTTGGGGGGTGAGCTAATGAATGTCACTGATGTGAGGAAATACAGTCAAGGCAATTTCTGTACTTTCAATGACACAGTTTTTTAGCAGTCCTGCAAATATTTGTTCATTTTATTGCTCCCCAGAGTCAGGATTCCTGCTGAATCCCTGCCCATGTTTATTGTACTTTCTCTTCCCTTCATTCTGCAGTGTATTTTTCAGCTTTGTCAGGATCTTGTCTGCCTGCTTAGCAGAATAATTAAAGTCCAGACTGATATTTGCCTCTCTCATAAGTGGTTTAGGGTATTCTCTTTGTGCTACTTGGCATTTCCCTGGATTGGCCTGGCAATCTGAATCTCAGCTATTCAGAACTGTAGTCACTGAAACAACCCAAGGAAAACTGCAGTCACAGCCCTATGATAATGCTGCCCCCAAACCAGAGAAACAGCTAGAAAAAAATGCCCTGCACTGAAGTAAAACTTGGATCAAATGCATCTGATGGTAAAGATTCACATTCTGAGATAATCCCAAACTGGAAATTGAAACACAGACAGGTTTTGGTGGGAAGAGGGGAAGAAGGAGAGCAGGAGGAGGAGCTGGTCAAACTATTTGCTTAGGTCCATTACAGAGAAGAGATATCCAGCTGGCAGGGGTTTGGAACTGTATGATCTTTAAGGTCCCTTTCAACCCAAACCACTCTATAATTCTATGATATTTTCACAATTCCAGATGTGGAACTATCTGTATGCTCTGGTCAAGCAACGTGAAGGTTGTAAAATACTTCAAGGGGCTGGCTTTAGTTCAGAGATCATTCTTTATGTTCGAAAAAAGCATTTTTTATACATTTTTATAGCTTTTCATAATGCCCATCTGAAAATCAGGCAAATTGTGTGCTTAAAGGATCACAAAGGTGCAGCTCAGCTTCAGAGACTGAAAACATAAAGCTTGGGCTGAAGCTTGACAACTGTTGCAGGTGTCTGTATCCCAGGGTGCTGCCTGTGTTCTGTTCACCATTTCACATAGAAATGTACTTTATAAAATAGAAATGGTTGGCCAATAAATGCCAAATGTCAGCTTTGAGCATGACACATCTTCAGTAATGTACTTTTGTGTAACAGCTAACTTCAGCCTTCATGCATCCTTCTTAAAACTGCTTGAAAAATAAGAGGTGTAGAGGCTGTGACTGACTGTGTGTTGCAGTCCCTCCTTGTTTGGGGAGAAAAGTGTCCTCTGAAGGGTGTCTGAGGCTCTTTTGCTGATTGCCAGCACAGCACACACCACCCATCCAGGAGCAGAGGTGCCCAGTGTTGTAGGAATCAGATTTTAGTGCAAAGAGCCCAATCCTTTCAACAAATCTCCAGTCTAAAAATCAGGCCCTGTGCTTTGTTTTGTGAAGAGCTCACAGCAGAGTGTTTCAGGGAAGGTTCCTGATGTCCCATGAGTCATAACACTGACAAATCTCATTCACAGCACATCTGCTCTGCTTTTGCTCTCTGCACTTGACCCCATCACACATCCTTGGCATTAACTCACATGACATAAAAGCATCCCAAGCTGTGTATGGGGAGATCAGCCAAGTTTAAAGTTCAGCATCATCAGGTTTAAGCTGGGCTCGGAGTACAGTATTGTCACACTCAGAAACACACTTAGACCCTGCTAAGTGCTCAGTTCATCCTCCTAAAGTACAGTTTGGAAACATTTAAACTAGTTGCATGGTTAGGTTACATCAGGCAAAATTTCACATAGAGAAAAATAAAAGGAAAAGCTGAAAAAAGTAAAAGTATTTTACTTGGATGTTTTCATGCTGAAGTGTTTTGATTTTTCCTGTGTGAATGACATTATTAAATCAAATTGCAAAATATCACTTTAAGACACAAAAAAATCAATAAAATGAAATATTTCATTTCAGTTTCATGTTGAAGAGGCAGTTTCCTTAGTTGCAAAACATTTTTCCTCAGATTTCTAAGTCAGCCAAACAAAAAAACCCAAAAACAAAGCAAAACACAAAATTTGAACTGTTATAAGCAAAAGTTAGGTGAGAAGCTGGTCATTAGTCTAAAAGAACTGTGTTTCCACTAATGAATGTACAAGGCTCTGCTTAATTTCCAAAGCTATCCACATTCCCAAGGGACAATTCCTTCAGCAGAGGAAAAGGAATAAGAAAACCAAAAATAAGAATGGTTTTAGCTTACATTGTCAGCAGGAATGTGCCTGTGCTGCTGCAGCCTGGCTGGGATGTGATGGGTTTTTCAGGAGAAGTCTTCCAGCTGTGAAATATTCCCACCACTGGCAGGATATTCCTCTGTAAACACACTGACTTTGAACAAAACACCTTTCAGGGTAGCCAGGGGTTGGTATCTTTCAGAAAAGTTATGGTTAATCTCAGAATTACACACCAGGTTTATTCTTGTGCTACTTGTCCCCTTCTCCTGGTTTTCCCTGCCTGCTTTGCTCTCTCTGGTTTGGGGATTTTTGTTCACCGTGATTTACGGTTCCACATGATGCTTCACATGCATTTAAAAATAAGAAACTTTAAAAAGGAAATAAGTTTAAAGGTTTTTAGGTAAATACTGTGCAGTATATGAACGATCTAAGCTCTGAATTCACATCAAAAATCATCATTGAAGATCTAAGATCCTGAGAGTTCTGAGGGGTCTAGACCTGTACTGTATATAAATCTGAGGAACTGTCAATCCCTAAGGCTTGGCACTTGTTGTGAAGTATTAGAAGTAATTTATGCTTAAATTCCAGTTCTTCAGCCTTATCAGTTAAGGCTCTGCTTCTGCAAACAGCAATGTCTTGCAGAAAACAACTATTTTCTTCTAGTTAGGGTATAGGTTGCCTATAATCTAAATTACCTCTTTATTAAATTATGTTCTTTTTAGAACAAAAAATTATTAATGCTGGAAAGGCAGCAATTATTCCTTCCTCTTCCAAGCAGAGTGAGCTTTCCTGTGGCAGCTCCTATGGACTAGATAAATTCATGGAGCTGCTTTGTGAAGGAGTGCACAAGTCACCAGCAGGTCATTGATGCTTTGTTGCCTCATGTACTCAAGTCAAAACTTTAATTCTCTTAATCCGCATTCACCTGTCATTATATCCAGGAAACAAACAGCAAATAACTCCTAAACAGAGCAATGGCTCCATTGCAGAGCCCACAAAGACACCGCAAGGCCTCCAGTTTGTCTGTCAGTGCCTGCGAGACAGAGCTGAACCTCCATCCTTCCCTTCCCAGGGCTCTGGGAAGAAAGAAAAGGCCGTGGGGAGCAGGAGGGGGAAGAAAGAGCAGTTCTGCTCATTACCCTGAAAAAGGAGCTGTCAAAGCATCACCTCCTTTCATCCTCCCTCCCCTCCTCCCTCCTTCCCTCCCCAGCCTTTTCCTGACCCAGGGAATGGAGCCTTAAATCAAAGTCAGGGAATGGTGGAACTGCCCAGGCTGTGCCAAACAAACCAGGGTTCTGGGGAGGGGGAAAGGGGGCCCAGCCAAGGCAGCTCTGAGATTCCCTTATGTCCTTGGGGCAGGGGCTGCTGCTGCACAGCCATGGGGGCACACACACACAGCCATGGGACACAAAGCCTTGGGGGCACGCAGCTGTGGGGGCACACACAGCCATGGGGAGCACAGCCATGGGAGCACACACAGCTATGGGGCACACATACAGCTATGGGCACACACAGCTATGGGGCACACATACAGCTATGGGGGCACACACAGCTATGGGGCACACATACAGCTATGGGAGCACACACAGCTATGGGGCACACATACAGCTATGGGCACACACAGCTATGGGGCACACACAGCTATGGGGCACACATACAGCTATGGGGCACACACAGCCATGGGGGCACACACAGCTATAGGGGCACACACAGCTATGGGGCACACATACAGCTATGGGCACACACAGCCAT
>JAWWTY010000022.1:19456823-19478732 GCA_035222235.1 Margarornis squamiger | reverse complement strand
GGAGCACACACAGCTATGTGGCACACATACAGCTATGGGCACACACAGCCATGGGGCACACACAGCTATGGGGCACACACAGCCATGGGGGCACACAGCTATAGGGATACACACAGCTATGGGGCACACACAGCTATGGGGCACACATACAGCTATGGGAACACACAGCTATGGGGCACA
Organism: Margarornis squamiger; assembly: GCA_035222235.1. Classification (NCBI taxonomy): domain Eukaryota; kingdom Metazoa; phylum Chordata; class Aves; order Passeriformes; family Furnariidae; genus Margarornis; species Margarornis squamiger. Next base: position 19,478,552 of record JAWWTY010000022.1, on the reverse strand, counting down.
CACAGCTATGGGGACAACACAGCTATGGAAACACACAGCTATAGGGGTACACACAGCTATGGGGCACACACAGCTATGGGGGCACACAGCTATGGGGGCACACACAGCTATGGGGACACACAGCTTTAGGGGCACACACAGCCATGGGGGCACACGCAGCCATGGGGGCACACACAGCTATAGGGGCACACACAGCTATAGGGGGACACACAGCTATGGACGCACACACAGCTATGGGGCACACACAGCCATGGGGCACAGACAGCTATGGGGGCATACACAGCTATGGGGACACACAACCTTGGAGGGCACACAGCCCCCCTTCCTCTGCAGCTGGAAACCACCCCGGGAGGGTCCTGCGTGGGCAACAGGAATGGCAGGACCTGGATGCCGTCTGTGCTCCAGGGGAACAGGATCCTGGGGATGAGGGTCGGGACTGTCCTCAGCCAGGGGCAGGGCACTGGTTCCAGTGAAGTTTCGGTGCTGGCACGGGAATGGCTGGGTTGAGTTCGGTGTCGGAGGGAGGAAGGAGCTCCAGCAGGCACGGTGGGTGTGACTGGGGGAGCTGCTGAAATGCAGAGGGAAAACCAGGTACTTCAACAGCAGGGTTAGGCATTATCCACCAGCTCGACGTGCAGAGGCCCCAGTTCACTCCTAGCTGATCCTCCTGCCCTCCTTCTTCCCCCCAGAATCTCAGTCTGTGTTTGAATTTCCAGTTCGGGATTAGCTCAGAACGCGAATCTTTAAGATCAGATGCATTTATGTTAGGTGAAGATAAGCAAACCAATTCTTTTGAATTTTAAAATGAAGCAGCTTTTCGATGACAAAAGCCCTCCCAGGATCCTGGGAACATGTGCTGCTTAGCCATGCTTTACAAAAATGCATTATTTTTTCCATTACTTTAGAAGTGAAACTGTAAACCCATGATCTGGTTCAGAATATAACATATGAAGTGCCAGGTCAGAGCTGTAAAACAGGTGTAAAAAAGTTTATGTGGCTTAGTTGGTGTATCCCTAAATTTAAAGGGCTTTCCCTCCCTCCTTGATTAAAAAAAATGGAAAAAAAAATTAGTGCATGATTTGCACCATAGATGCATTATAGATTTTATATTTACAAGATTAATTTGTGCTTGAAATACTGTTAAAATCCATGATATATCAGGATGTTTCTGTCTCATTAAACACACTGCAGAAGAGACCATCGTTCAGAGGTGGGTCTGAGTTAGTCTCTGGAATTAAAAGCAGTAAAGTTCCAGCTCAGTAATTTGATTCATGTCTCCACTAAAAGTGCATTTGAATCACAAAGCTTGGATTCAGATCAGAATATCCACTGACGGGGAGCTGGATATGTAACTCTGGTTTTGTCCTAATTCCAGCTGTGATGGGTAGTCTGGAAACAGGGTTTGTTTGGGCTGCATTTTAGTCAGGGAAATGGGCTTTATATCACACAGTAAGGAAAGCTACAATAATGTGATTATAATTTGATTTGTAGGTAAAACAATACTGAAAATAAAAATTTTAAAATTACTCAATATGTGAAAAACCAGGATCAGGTGTGAAGGATGATCTCAGGACACTGAGTGACCAGAAGGAAAATTGCTGCGTTTTGGGGGGACTGGGAGAAACAACCAAAAGTGACCTCAAACAACACTCCCAGCTCCAGCGGAACAGAGGCAGTGAGGAACTCTGAGCTTATTAAAGTGCTGAAGAGTTATATCTTTGAGCTTTATAACTCTAGGAATGTATCATCTGTTCAGTCGCTGAGTTGCAGGGTGGAAAGGAAATATTAAAATTTATTACAAAATTAATAAGGAGCAATACAAAGAAAATAATTGTGCACATTCACAGAACTCCTGTATCAGAAAAAGGAAATTACAATCCTTTCACCTAAAACAAATTTGAAGAGGCATAGAAAAGGCAGCAAGTGTGAGAAAAGGCATGTGCAGAGGTGGGAAAGGAAGAGCTGAGGAGAGGGGTGAAATGTGTCTATCAAATCTTCCTCAAGGAGATGGGTAGGGAAGAACTGTTCAGTCTCCATGCAGGAGCTCTGAGTCAGCACAGGAAAGCAGAAGGCGGGTTCAAAGCAGACCAAAACCAAGTGATTCGTGCACAGTGGGGCCCACAAGCTGTGCAACACCTTCCTGCAAGGTGCTTAGCTTGAGGAAAGGTTACATGCACTACGAAAGCAGCCAAAATACCAATCAAAAACCTCTTGGCAAGTGTCAAATAGAATGGTGACATCTCCACCTGAGTCACCATGGAAATTACTGCAGAGTGGAGGGCAGGGAGGGACTAAGGATGCACCAAGGTACATGAATAGCAGGGGAAATGCATATCTAAGTACTGTCTTTGAGCTTTTAATATACATAAAATGTCAAAATAGGAGTTTGCTTTTAGAAGTGCAGGAGTCTGCAGGAGTCCCAGGTTGCAGGTCTGAGAATCAGGCTCATGTCACACCTTCCACTTCAGGGATCTGTGCTCTGAGCTCAGCCCTGACCCAGACCCCAGACCCCAGCCTTGGGAGAATCATTGCTGGCTTTCCTTCACAGCAGTTCCCCCTTCCAAAAAGCTCTTACAATGACCACAGCACTAGGCAGCTCTTACCCACATTAGTTACGGTTCTGCCATTCCCTTGCAGACAGCCAAGGATAACCTGCAATCTTAGAGATCTGTTTAATGCTTTTGCAGCAACCACTTCTCATTTAGGTGAACAAATATTGCTGATACCTGGAGATTAGCAGGATTTAACATGGATTAACTATGTCTCTGGGAAGAACTTCTGAGCTCCAGTGATAAGTATTAGGTAGAATTTGGGAAACTCTCTGGACCCTCTAGTGCAGTGTGAGAGCTGAGCTCTGAACTCAGCTTCAGACAAAACATGTCCCTTAGCAACCTCTCAGAGGATTCCTTGCACACCTGTCCCAAGCTCGTGGGACATAATGGATGCAGGATTACATAGATGAAGAGTCCAGCCAAAATCTAGTGTGACAAAACCCTGCCTTTAGGTCAGGCTTTCCCATTGCAGACGCTGCCTGGTGGATGCCAGTTGTCCAGACTCCAACACTTCATTCATTCCCATTCAGAGCCAGGAGTTCCCTGCTGGGCTGCAAACCAGCACAGCCCTTCAATGGAGATGTCAGGTTTTGTGTAAGAGACAGCCAGCCCAATATTGCAGGGAGCCTCTTTATCCCTTCATGCCCACAGCAAAATTTAAATTGAAAAGCCTGGCTTAGTGTTTCTGACATGCTGGCACAGCAAATATTTCCCCACATAATTGAAAAAGATCATTTGTCAGAGGGTTGGTCCCGTGGTTACCAACACAAGCTGAGATCTGGGGGCAAGCAGAGCATTTCCAAAGTCCTATGTGATTATCAAAAATAAAATATGTACTTTAATATTTACATTCATTTGGCCTTCGTGCTGGTTGCAGTTGCTTCACATTTCCTCACTCCTAGTGACTTGGCATGTGCATATCTATGGAATAGTAAAGATTCTGTTCAATAATGTAGAGAGCTCTGTGATACCATTCACCACATGGATCTGCCCATAAAGGCATGTTAAATTTTGTTTCTCACACTCTGGTGGGGCTGTCAGGGAGAGAAAATGATGTTCCATAGCCCTGGGGAGAGGGATTTTTCTCATTTCTAGTCCAGGTAGTCCTGATATAGAAATACATTATATCTCCTTGAAAAAAGGAAATGAAGCATTCATGGGGAATCCTCTTTTCTTTTAAAAGCCCTTCAGGGATGTCAGAACAGCCTGACTACAGAGATGGAAGAGAACCAGGCAGAGTAGCTGGGCTGTGAAACACAAAGCTTAAGGAGATTACATGGAACAAGTTATTAACTGCATGGCACTTGCATTATTCACCTCGAACATGAGCAAACCTCCACCAGCAGCATTGCTTAGGGATACAAAGAGTTGGGTGTTCAGAAGTGCTGCTGCTCCCACAGCAGTGGCTTTTATTAATGCATATCCTAAACCCCCTCAAACTGTACCATTAGACTTATTTCAACCACTGTAATAACTCATGGCCCCAGAACAATAACTATCCTAGTTTAAATGGTAAGATGAGAAAGTAACTTTGTGTAATAGATCTTATTACTTTGTTCTGTGCAGGAATGGCCAAGGACTTCTGTATATTTTGAACTCTGTCATTCATGTTTGTTATTTCAGAAATGTGTTATTATAGAGGTTACTCTGTCCTTGCCAGAACCAAAGATATAAAGTACAGGCTGTATCCTGAATATTTTAGTCCTAGATAAATGTATATGTGATAAAGGAGCATGATGAAATTACCTGTTTAGATTATTAAGAAAAATCTCATTTTAAATCTCTTCACATCAGTGTGTGTCTTGGAGAAGGCTGTGTGCTCTGAATTCTACAGAACTCCGTCATGAATATCAAATACAGAAAATTTAAAAAGCAAACTGATTTAGAAGAGTTACACTTGGGCTACATGATGGCTGTTGGTTCCTTCCAGCTGAACTCTTCTATTCTACAAGGAGAATTCATCAGTTTTTTAAGCACAGCAGTGTAGTTTCTCCCTTCAGGAAATGCAGTTTTTGAAAATAAACCATTTTTTATCAGATTTCAAAGTTGCAGGTCTAATCCCCACCAGGGAACAGGAGAATGTTTCCTTTAAGGACTGTTTTGTGCTTTTAAATTTGTGCTAGTTGTTTTAGATGCTATGCTGGCAAATAAGAATAAATACATAAACCTATAAATTGTAAAGAGTTGCAGGCAGTGAATCCTGGAAGGCTTTTAATGATTAGAAAGTGAGTATCTTTCAAGCTTGCATCTCATGAATGTGTTAAGATTTTTCAGCTTAAATTTTCTGCTGTAATAATGTAGTGACATGAGAAGTCAATGAGAGCAGCACCAGCATAACTGCAGTTCAAAACCCAGTTTTCCTCACAGAAACCAACAAACCCCTTGGAACAAAGGCTGTTCCAGAAGCAAAACCTTGTCTGTCCAGATGCAGTATTTCCAGTTCAATGGGACTGTAGCAATAGACTGTGAGAGCTTGGAAATAGTAAAGACAATTTCTTTAATCCTCTACGAGACCCTCGGGACCTTTTCTCTCACTGTATTTCAGTTTAGTGTGGTTCTATTCCAGAGCCAGGAGGGGAGGTGGCCTGTCCAGCAGGAACTCAGCAGGAATTCCAGCTGGGGAATCCTAGAATGTCCCAGACTGGCACTGCAGTGTGCAGAGAGAGCCAGCAGGGAGGGAAAATGGGCACTCCACACGACTGAATCACAACAATGTCATTCCCAACGGGGAAGAATAATGCTGTCAAAATTAATAATACAGCCCTGTGAAATGGGGAAACTGTTTAAATACTCAGATAAGCTTTTATGTGTCTATAAGAATATGCTTTTATATGTCAATTAAAACACCACAGAAGTCCATATCCATAAATCTGTGTGTGAAAACTTCAGAATACTGATTATTGGAACATGGCAAGAGGTTGCTCAAGGCTTGCTCTGTGCTCGCCTTTCTTTTTTTGAAGCCCCCACTGCAGCTCCCTGTCAGAGACAGGGGGGCAGTGGGCAAGATGAAACTCTAAACACATTGTTCCTAATTTCTTCTTATACCCATCTAAAGATCAATATTTCTTTGTATGCCTTACATTTTGTCTGGATTTCTGTAGCTTGTTATTATGTGGAATAGTGATGTAATGTCATGAATTGTACTCAAATCAGTCTCTGAGCAGCTTAAATCAAGCCACATCATTTTCATTATATGAAATTTGGGTTCTACACAATAAAACTCCAGCTTACAGGCTTATCTCTGTTTAAGAGGGTACAGAAATTTTATTATCACTTTTATTGCAGGAGCAACTGAAAGTCCCAATAATAATTGGCTCCTCATTCAGCTTTATAAGCAACCTCTGCTTCAGGTCACTTCTGAAATTCAACCCAGTCCTTCAGCCTCTGCTGTTTTAAAATGCAATAAAAACTGGCCCAAGGTGAATGTCACATTGTTCTGGGGTTCTCTGTAAACATTTGATCACCCAATTCACCTGTCACAGAACAGGAGAGTGGGCAAACAGGGACACATTTGCTATCAGTGTGTTCACAAATGCTCTGAATGTTTAGGGAGTGGTTACCTCACATTGCAGTTGTGTCTCTGTGTTGGAAACTGTCCAGGGAGCCCTCATTCTTTCTGCAACTTGGTCTGAATTTTTTGCTTTTGTACATAGGCAGTGTGAAAGACAGGAAAATGATCAATTTCTTTGAAGTAGCAGCACGAGCAGGATGGAGATAAACCCCTACTTGATCTGCCAGGTTTTGAGCCAAAAGAATAGGACAACTCAATTGCAGTTTCCCAAACCCAGGGGTGCCAGTGCCCCCTCTGAGTTCCCGAGGGAGTCCCATAAACCCAGTCCACACCAGTAGCACAACCTTATTCCTTGAGCAGCAGTGTCACTGTGGACTCTCCTCCCTGGGTTTGAAAACAGATACAGTAAATTGCAGAAGGAACAGAACCCAGAATTCCAAATGTGATGGGTATGGCTGTGCTGGGTTATCAGGGAAGGGCAGATCCAGGGAACAGTCCTGCAGTTGTCCCCACCTGTAAATGGGGGTTAGTGCCATTCAGCAGCACGACCTGCACAAAGAGGCACAGGAAGAAACTGCTCTTGTTTAAGAGCCCAGCTCTCAGTCCCACATTTAGGCATCAATTGAACAGGGAAGGTCAGAATATACATTCCCTGAACAGCAGCAGTCAATGTCGAATCACACATGGCCAGAAGAAATTACTTCCTAGAACCTTGCTCAGCGTAGGTGGGAAAATCCAGCAATTGAAACCTCTCCCTAGAGCCCCATTGCCTGGACCTGACTAAAAGGCTGCCCCTGGAATAAAGGCAGGCCTGGAAGTTGTGCCGTGGGCCAGGATCTTGCCAAGCCCTTCACCAAAGAGCAATGATACACTCTGCAATAACCTCTGATCCTGCGTGGCCTCTCTAAGAACTGGAGCAAACAGTGTCTGAAGGGACGCTGGGAACTTATATGCATGGCATTGTGTCTCTCCTACAAGAGCCTGAATTCCCCTTATTCTGGTGAGTGTATTTAAATAAGAATTTTAAAAGCAGGTGCCATCTCACACAAGATGCTCTGTGTCATCACTGGTACAGACACCTGGAGCTGCTCCAGGCAGTGGTGCCTGTCGTGGTTTAAAAGTCACCTGAAACAGATCTGCATGTAGTATATCCTTTCCTTCTGCTGCTAATGATGTGTTTGGCTTTTAACTGGAGATCTGGGAATGATCTGGCTTTTTAAACAAATGCTTCTGTTAAAAAATCAAATTTCTGCACCAATTGTTTGGGGTTTTTTACTGGACTAGTCCCTTCATCAAATCTGGAGTCCGTCACTTCTCAAACCAGCAGTAATAGTGGCCCTCACATCTGGGACTAAGGTCCTTTCCATTCCCAGTGGGATGGAGGACCTGAAAATTAGCAGAATTTATCCTGAATATCCCAGTTCTGGGCAGGATCAGTGCAATTCAGTGGTAATGCAAACCACCCTTCTGCCTGCTCGTGGGGTGCTCTCATTAATCCTTTGAGGCCATAAACCTACAGCTGCCTTAGTTTACTGCCAGCAGCCCTTTCTAAGGACTCTCCAGATATATGATGTTTGGTGCGCTCGTGCCCTGTTTTGAGGAATTTACAATCCAAAAGGCAGGCAGAGTATGTGAAATCCTACCTTTAGCTGTTACTCCCAGCCTGACCCCTGCAGTGATGAAAATTCACTCACAGGGACTCTCAGTCACTGAACAACACGGCACACGACAGAGCAGCAGACAACCCTGAGTGAAAGGTTGTGCTGATTACGTGGACTCACAACAATCAAGATCATTTTAAAGAACCATAAATGATGGCTTGGAGGGAGAAGGGCACTCTGCTGATAAATCTCAGGCTTAACACTGCAAGTGTTGCACTTTGCACAGTCTACATTGATTTTTTTCCCCATTTAGTTGTTTAAAGTATCTACAGGACCCAAACCCAAGAAATATCTACCTTGACTACAAAGCCCTGCTGCTGGTTTTTTCTAGTCTATCTCGGCTGAAACAGCCTCTTGACAAACACCAGCCTGTTCAATAGTTTCAACTCAAGCAGCAAACCAAAAGCAGGAGCTTTGCTGGCCTGAGCTGCAGGAAGCCCAGGAGCTGTACAGACATCCCTCCTGTCTCTGCTCTGACCCCAGAGGGACTCCTCCTCATCTCCAAAGCCTTCTTTCTACACTCCCTCTGATGGACACTTCAAAAAGGGCAATATGCCATGTCTGAAATGTTTCCCTGAAATGCTGGTGTGTAGATAGTACAGCTTGAAACATTGAAACAGCAGCATTTCCAGCCCAGTGTGGATGAAAGGGATTTTGGTTTTGATGCTTTTGGATTGTGAGGATTTTGAACTTTTATTTCACATATCTCTTGAAACACAATGTGCCTGATTACTAAAGCCTGGCAGTAAAACACAGGAACACACTCTACTTTAATTTTTTACCATTTTCTGTGTTAGAAGTGAGCCCAGAATATATCATCCCTAAGTTCTCAAATACAAACAATATACTATGAAGGCCAAATCCATCTGCTTCCTCATGTTTGGCTTTATGAAATGTAGAAGGTGGCAGTAAAATTAAGGTCAAATTTCCTTTGAAGGATTTACAAATTTAAGGGTTTCTTTCTCAAAAATTCTCATCCCACATGCTGTGTCCCCATTTTCTAATGGGCCACTTTCACCTCCCTAGGACTCCATGGGCTAAGGAGCTTCCCAATGCAGCCAGAAATTAACTGGAATGTTTTCGTGGTGTGATTGCACTTGCTTTTAAGGTGGAGAGTTCCAAATTCCCCTTCTATTTTCAGTGCCTGCAGTAAAAGCTAGAACAACTCCATAACATTTGGAACTTCATGGAATTTGGAGATGGATCATAAAGGATCAATGCAAAAATTTCTAGAAGGTTTTAATTAGCAAGTATTTCTGAGTGTCAGATTTTGTCAGATTTTATCCTGACCTGTCTTCCTTCTAAAGCCTAAATCTCAGGATTTGAAACTGAATTGCAGAGCATCAAAAAGCCAAGGGAATATATGAAGTCTTATATTTGGGACAAGAAGAATGGATCTATTAGCATTAGAAAGTTTGGGATCTCATCCAAGACTTGAGGCAGATGGGAAGTTTTCCAAAAGAATTGCCCAGGGTAATAAAGTATAAATAGAAAATACCTTGTTGTAGAAGTTTCAGTATTAGTTAGCTACTGTCAACTGAAATGAAAAGCTAAATATATTTTATAAATGCCTAAGGTTTTTAACTCTACTAAAGCCCTATGATGTTAAATTTAATCATTGTTTTTACATTAAGATAATACAACTGGTATCACCTACTGCTTCAAACACCCGCTTTTATTTTAAGTCTTCCTCCTAGTGCTGCATTACACAAAACTTTTGAGAGCTGCTTCCTGTTTTTCATACTGATTTCCCTCTTTTCCTGTGGAAATCTATTGAGGAAACTCTCTGAAAACAAGAGGAAGTATCTGTTTCTAAACCCCTGGGGGCTGTCCAAAGGAATCCCTTTGCCCACCGTGGGGCTCCTGTGATGGGCTGCATCCCACAGAGGGACCAGGAGCCCCCAGAGCAGCTGCATCCCATTCCCACAGCCAGGATGTGGTGGGCAGGGAGCCCAAGAAACTGGGGAAAACTGCAGCTAAAAAAAACCCCACCAAATCAGAAGGGAAAAAAAAATACAGAAGCCAAGAGTGAAAGCCTTTTGTTAGAATAATTAGAGCAATGTAGATTGGGAAAACGTGAATCCTGGTTAGCCAAGGTTCCTATGAGGAATTTTCCTGGTAACAATATCCATCTCTGTCCTTCTCATTTATTAGCTCTCCTGCTTGAGAGGAACCACTGCAGCCTGTGATGGCCACAGGACACCAGGGAGTAAAACAGAGTACTGGCCATGTAGGATTAAAGATTTTACCTACATGGTGTTCCTTTTTAATAACCTAATGTTAGTCGTTTCTGCAATACCTTAAATATGCAGCAGCTGGAACAGAATCACCCTCAGATCTGGGTGTTGCATCACTTAATTACCTGTAAGGTCATTCTGATTTGCTTTGGACAAAGCAAAGGAGGTTTCTAAACTGTGGCGGTAGAAAATGCAAAACAGTGGTAGAAATCTCACTTAACACATTTCAGCAGAACTAAGTGTCCAGTTGTGGTTTCTGACAGCCTGCCAGGCTCTCTGGAATCTGGATATTGTCTCCCAGTGCTGCAGTTCTGCTGCATGGCTGAGCCTTCCAAAGAGAAACAGCCCCAGGGGGTGTTCAAGGATGGAAGGTGGCTTGGTTTCAATTTTTCATACCTTGTTAAATAATCTATATGCAATTTCCAGGGCAATAACTCCTTGCTCAATCAAGGGTTTTGCTTGTTCAGTTAAAATGTAGCTGAAAAAAAAAAGCAGGGGTGAGTGTGGGGCAGAGGGAGGAATGAGAGTTATTTAAAGTTATTGACACAGTCTACCTGCTCCTTTGTCCTGCCAAAAGAAGCCCTATTATCATTTATATCACAGTTCTTTCCAAGGGCTCCTGTCAGGACCTCATTGTACCTCATGCTGATTACCAGGGAACACACCTCACCCGTGGGTGGCATTGAAGGGTCTGTGTAAAGCCCTTTTAGAGCATTGCCCCAACTGAACCACATCCGTGCTGGATAAATTACAACATCACCAGGTTTTCCTCTTCTAACAGAGACCATTATTGGTCTTGTTTTCACCCAGTAATACTTCAGGTGTCAAACGTGTCCCGGTCCCTGGTGCTGACACAACAGACCATGTTTATGGTGTTACATCACAGACCATGTTTATGGTGTTACATCACTGATGTCCCACAGCGACAGTCCGGTGCTCTGAGCACAAAGCCACGTTTTATAATGACATGCATAGAAGAGCTATCAAAACTGGCCTTAACAGTGCAACAACATTTCAACGAATGAGAAACTATCAGCAATCCATTAATACAGGCTAAACTGTCCAGCTAAGGCTAATGTGGGTGACCATAATTGCACTCTCAGTCTCTGCCTTTGCTGGCCTGCTGTGTGCCCCAGTTGCATTTCTTAAATGTATTTTAATATGTGATTATTCCCATAGTCTAGTTGCTTAACCATTTTAGCTCATAGTACCTTGAAATACTATATTTGGTCTATTGAAAGTCATCCATAAACCTGGAGGTTTTATGTACATTCCTACAGTAACCTGGATTTTGACATCTGATTTTTTCCTCCACTAAATATCTGTATTAATTTATTTGGACTTTCTGCACATGTTCAGTGATGCTGCATATGGCCACCCTGCAGATTCTAGATGTTCTAGGAGATAGAAGAAAGGGGAGTATAAAGATTGGCTAAGCCCCCTATGAATTGTGATTTTATGCTATTGAATCATCATGGAAAGGAACATAGTATAATCATATTACAGGGACTGAAAAATGGCCCATAAAGCAAAAGCTTGAGGAAAGCTGTAAAACGAACTTCTATAACCTGAACTTGGATCAAGTCAACTATTTGAAAATGGTAATACTGGAATCTTTACTTAGGAAAATGTTTCAGGAGGTGTAACTTTATTTTGCAACCAATACAGTGAAAAACTAAGGTGTAATTTAATTGGTTTTGTGTCAATGAGATTACATTTGGCTAAAATTATGCACCTCCTCAAGTATTTGCTGTAGGAGGAAAGATACTCTGTGAAGTTTAAACTTAGATGGAGTTTAAGTGACTCTGGTAATAAATGCAATGCAAATCTTCTTGGAGTGAGGTTTATTGGATAAAGAAATGGGACAAGAAAATAAGTAAAATAATAATAAAAATAAAACTATAAAAATAATTAAGACAAGCAGAGTCTTGTCACCCATGGAGAAGGGAGATGAGATAAATAGTGTTAGAAATCTGCTGTTGCATGCAGGGAGTAGCTATGATGGTTACACTTCTGTCACTGGCTTTTTGAACCCCAAATAGCATTTCCTATTTAACCATGTCACCAATAAAGATAAAATAGAAGGTCCTATATTTGCTGTCAAAATATACCTGAGACCCTAATACATGCGGAATCACTAGGTGGTATTGCTGGTCTCTGTGAAGTAGCAAATCATTTCTAAATACTTGCAAAGGAAAATAATTCATTTGGGATTACCCTAAAGGCAGAGTTATTTTTCACCAAACAGAACAATTAAGGCTCCAAGGAAGCAAAGGACAGGCTGCATTCAGGAAACTTAGAACTATTTCAGAGGGCCATTGGAGCAGAAGGCGCAGAGCTGAGATGGGAAGGGACGTGCAGAGTTCCAGGGTCTGACAGAGAAGCTGCTCTCTGGAGCTCTAAGGATGTTTTGCCAAACAGCAAACACTCTGAGGTAATTGCTGTTCTTGTTTCCTGACACAGGATCTCAGGGCTGTGGAGGTTGTGACTTCCCCACGTTCACAGTCTGGCCCCGACCCCTGGGCTCCCCCCGAGCTGCCAGGACCACAGCCCAGCTCCCTGGGACCAGGCAGGGACCAAACCCGGGGGAAAGGCACACAGCTGTGCTGAAAGAGCCTCAGAAACACCCAACTCAGATGCAAAACTGATGGTTGCAGCCCCTCCCCTCATACATTCATGTCAGATTTTCCCAAATGCTCAGTAAGACCCAGTCAAAAACAACTTGCAGCCAGTTTAAGGCACACTGGTGCAGTTAATGAGCCACCTTCCTTTTCTGTCACTGCAAATCCATGAAGCTCTAAATCTAGGAAGTTCTGAAATAAATCCTGGAGGAATTTGCATGCCAGTAAATAGATCCTTTGCGCCGCTGGTATCTGCAGTTTTGCTTACATCAAACAGAGCTGAGAAACAGCTTTGTCATATGCTTTAAGCTTCCAGAGTTGAATTCCATAGGATCTAGCCCCTGACACTGTTAGGAAGAACCCTTTTCTTTATCTGGGAGACATTGCAAAGGCTCCCTGGACATTTGATCTTCACTGACACACACTGCAGCAGGCAGGAGATAAGGGGAGAGTCCTGGGGATTAACCACCACACATCTACGTGAAGGAACACATGGGGGGTGATGGTTGTTACCCAAGGAATGGCAGAAGGAAATGATTTATGATGGTTGTTACCCAAGGAATGGCAGAAGGAAATGATTTATGTTGGTTGTTACCCAAGGAATGGCAGAAGGAGATGCTCTGCAGGACCACAGCTCTGCTGCTCTTCTTTTGCTGGCTCATGTGCCTTATGTCAGGTGTCCTGGTCAGAGCTGTCAGTGCTTTAGAACGCCACAGGATTGTGGTCATTAGTTTTTGGTTACAGGCTTTTGAGCGTCTTTCTGTAAAATACAAGGCAGGACACCAGGAGAGACAGAAGTCTAAAAATATAAGTTTGAGAAGCAGGAGGGACAGACTTACAATGTATAGAGACAATTCTTGTGTGTGGCTGTGTCTGTGTTTTCAGGTGCCTCTGTTGCTATTCCTTATGGGCTGGGCTAAAAGGAGATCCCAAAGTGTCCAGAGAGAGGTTTCCCAAATTGGACTGTCCACCTGACTAGAAGCAAAGAGGGCTGGAAATCACTGAAAAGCAGGTTGGAAGGGACCTCAAGGATCAGCTGGTCCAACCTTTCTTGGCAAAAGCAGCAATTTATTGCCACATGAGCGTCACCTTCACTCAGCCCCAGGATTGCTGAGAGCCTGGAGAGCAGATGGCTTGCACTGCCTGTCTGCAGTGGACTTGGAAGGCACTGCCTGTACAGAATCTTCAGCAAACTCCAGGCAAAAGCACCGATGTCCTTCCCGAGGGTGGGGCTGGAGGATGCTGACCTGAGAAGGGGCTCCCAGGAGATGGAAGGTCTCCTGTGGGCAGCAGCCTGGCACAGCCCCAGTGCTGAGGTGGCAGCCAGCAGGCTGGATCTGCCCTTCCTTGGGACAACAGCTGAAGTGGCTGTCATGGCACGGTGTGGAGACCACCAGAACAAGTCTTTGGGACTCACCTGCACATGGCCAGGCACCCCAAACACACACGTGTCCTGTTAGGGAGGTCCAGCTTCCCAAAAGGGCTCTTTGCTCCCTGGGCAGAGAGGGTTTACCCACAGTGGTGTGACAGGGACATGCTGTTATTTAACAGTTAGTCAGGGGAGTGGGACAATATTGAATGGAGCCCTTCTGGTCCCTCATCTATCCCTGAATATTGTCTTAACACACAGATTGTGCTGCTCAGTGTTACTGAGGGGTCCCAACTCCACATTCAGAGTCCTGTGGACTTCTGGAATAACTCTGACACTGCCAGCCTAACACAAATTTCATTTATTAAATTAATATTAAAGTAACAGTTCCAATAGGAAGGAAGGGAGTCTCAGGAGCAGAGCTATGTAACAGATTAGAAGGAGCAATGAATCCATGACTTCCAATTCCAGGACTAGGAGGAAAATTGAATCCAGGTTTTTAATTCAGACTTCAAAGCAATCTTGTGCATGATTTAACAAATGACTTTTGTGCTAATAGTTCAATGAAGAACAGGTGATACTTGAATTTTTCTAGCTTTATTTAGGTCTGTGTTGTGTGCATCCAAACTTCCAGTGCAAATATCTGAATTTCCAGCTAGCAGGGTGTGGCAAGAGTTGTCTATTCCAGTGGAACAACAGCTGGAAAACATTTCCTTTATTTTGTCAGAGAAGAATTCATTAAGGGGCAGGAATATCCGAATTATATAATTCCAGAGTGATGTATGTTTCTCTTGGATAGGGCAGTGACTATTAACCACCAAATACCCCACACAAAGCCTGGTTCATCACAGATACACTCAAGCACTCTTGCCATGCCATATGCCTTGCTAGGTGCAGGATTCATAAAAGCACTATAATTACTTCATCTGTTTAGCCTAATTATCAAATAGTATCTTCCATGGAGCAGCCCAAATGACTAATAGCTTATTAAGAATGGTAAACTGAAGTTTCAAGGCTAAAAAAGGTTAAGGCAAACGTGAAACAGTGGGACTCAGAGATCCTCAGCTGCTTTTCAGAGGTGAAAGGAAGACATTCTGCAAGTCACAGAAGGGAACCTGGCGACACAGCTTTAATTCAGCTTCCTGAGTCATTTATTTGTAAGAAGTTTATGTTTGCATGAGAGTGTGTCCTTGCATCAGAGCTCCTATTTTTCACTTAGGTGGGCCTTACCTAATGCACTGATATTTATCTTAACTGTGAGAGCGACCTTAACTGAGATATTGAAAAGGAATAATTAGGTTTTTAGTGTACTCTTCATCCCAGTAGAAAATACCAGAGGAGAAAGAGTACATTCAAAACCAGGCTGGGATTTACAAATAGCTGTATTGTGGTGCATGTGCTCCAGGGGTCAGGGTAACCTCCACACATCTTGGGAGTTGAAAACCTTAAAAAAAAAAAACCAAATGCACTTAAACACCAGAATTTGCATCAGGGAGTGTCATCACATCTGGGTTTCCCACTTAGGGGCTCAGATTCCCTGCAGACAGATTCCTGCTTTGGGGTGACAGCCCAGTAAATGACCATCCTGCACTGGACCTGGAGGCAGCAGGAACTCATTCCTGCATGGTTTTCCCAAATGTTTACTGATAGGAGAATAATGGCAAGACTTTCAGAGCTTGGATAACAGCCCAGGTTTTATCAGGGAGTGTGTTTGGCCCTCAAGCACTTCTTTGTGAATATTTCGTCTTCTGTCCTTTTAATCCTATGTTGAAATCTGCTGTTGCTGCAATTCCCAGTCTCCAACCACTGTACTTATTTAGGGGGTAGCTCAATCCCATTTCCATCAGCAGGAGAACTGGCTCAAAGTCTCTCCCCTGCTCTCTCCTGTCACAGCCTTGCATTCCTGTCATCCCTGAACGATGCAGCTCTTGAGACTGTGCTTTGATTCACATTTTTAACTTCTCTCCAGAATGAAGAGAGGGATAAGATTTTAAACACAGTCTAAGGAAATACAGGGACCTTTAGAAATCCATTTACTTCTGTTATTTTTGCTTACCTGAAAACTAAAAGATCATCCTAAGGAACATTTGGATTTTGAGACATTCAACCCCAATGGCATGGAAAAGCAATATGCAGTGAAAGATCTTTGCATCTAAGTCTTTAAAAATCAAAAGATTATCAAAGGATCTCAAAATTCCTCAGGAACACCAGAGGAGCACTCAGGAAATGCATTTTTCTAATCTGCTCTCTGATTTTAAGAAGCAGAATAACAAGAAAGCAGTGAACAAATAAAACAAGACCCGTGCTAGGGGCAGCTAATTTCTGAAAAACAATTTCCTCCAAACAGTCTGAGCTTCCAGCAGTTGCTCTTTGAGTGGGAGAGTGTGGGCAATGAAAGGCACATGTCCATTCTGGTATTTAACTATGCCTGCACAAAGGTTTGTGCTGTCTCAAAAATGCCTGAAATCATCATAGGAAGGGCAGCAAGGCATCACTCTGTGACAGCACCATTCCACGGTTTGCCTGCCTGTATCCAGTGTGCAGAAGATGGAAAGATTCTGCAGAAAACACGTGGCCCTCAGTGAACTGAGTTTTTTCTAGAAGATGGTGATTTTGGCAAGAAAATGAAAATCATCAGCCAACAACAGGAAACCTCCCAGAACTGTAACCATTATACAACCATAGTTGTAGTCATAACTATACTTTAGAATTACCATATAAACCCAGGGTATTTATCTTTACTATTGCCACTAAAACTTCATACTTTTAAAGAAGCTATTTAAAACCTGAGATTAAGCATCTGAATTGATCACAGAAAGTTCATTCATACGGTCTCTGTTGGGGAGGAGTTCACAGCCTACAGCACCAACCAAAGACAGATGTGTTCAGAAAACCCACACAAACACTTAGCTCCAGAGTGAAAACATACTTGATCTGAACAGTAAATGAAAAGTCATACAGAAATCAAAAAGATACACACCTTCTCAACTCTGCAATTCCCTGGAGGGGATAAGCCAGAATTAAACCATTCTGAGTTCCCTGAACTCTGACAGTTTGTGTAGAAAAGCATAAAAACAAAAATCACACCTCATTTTGGTTAAAAAGCACAAGTCATACACTTAGAATATAAGTAAAGCTTAGTTTGCATGACTATAGTCAGGGCAATGTTAATACACAGCTGTTTGATCTGCTGCAAATAAGTCTGTGAAAGAGACAAGTTAAAGGTCTCTGAATGCAAAGCTAATAATTCCTCAGAGTTATTTTGATTAGTCAGGAATTATTTAAGTTCAAGATTTGCTTGGCACCAGAAGCAGGTGGGGTTTGCTGCAGTTGGACGTTTCCATAACAATATAGGAGAGCCAATTAAAAGCCAATT
This sequence comes from Margarornis squamiger, assembly GCA_035222235.1. Taxonomy (NCBI): domain Eukaryota; kingdom Metazoa; phylum Chordata; class Aves; order Passeriformes; family Furnariidae; genus Margarornis; species Margarornis squamiger. The sequence continues at coordinate 19,461,225 of JAWWTY010000022.1, read as the reverse complement.
AGTCATGGACATTACTTTGAGGTCCAGCACTTCGTAGACTCTTCCCTCTCAGAGTCCCTTCCCTTGGGCTGCCCATTGTGCTGGCACAAAGGCTGGGGATGAATGGGGCTGCCTCCCTGTCTCCATGGAAGCCTCACCACGCTGGCCATACACAAATCCTCCCCAGGCACCTCCAGCCCTGCTCCCCCCTCTGATCTTTGCCCTAAACAAATGTGCTGTTTATTCACTCTTCTCCTCATTTATGAAGACCCGTTGGATGCTGTAGGAATACTAATGAGAAAAGAATTAAACCTGTGTTTGAGAATGAGGGAAGATTCCTCCCTTTAGCATTTACTATGACAGCCAAAGCCTTGGCCTCTCTTGTTGTGCTCTTCTTTGAATCCCAAAACCTCTGTCACTTGAAAATTAAGAGTGTAGATTTGGAACTGAATAAAGAGCTCCCAGATAGAAAAAAAATGACCGAGTGGTTAAATCACATGAGAAATCAGGAAATCATGGTGTTTCATTGTCCTGCTACCAAAGAGCACCACCACGACTCCCTCCGTGCCTCCATCACCACCCCTGAGAACAAGGATTAAATCCTCTGGGCTCCAACAGTGGGGACTAAGCAGCCTCGGGATATTCAGCCTTCTGTACTGGGTGGCTGTATCTGCTTTAAAGACCAAAACCCGGAGGAAATCCAGGCAGAAATTTGAAATATCCTCCAAAGTGGATGTGGGATCCTATGTCATGGCAAAACTAAAAGAAGTAAACAGCCCCTTTCTTCCCATAGACAGCAAAGATCCATTAATATCCTTAATGCTGTTCTTGTTCTGTGTGATATTCCTGTTTAGAATCTTCTTCAATCCACCTAATTTTTAGTTTCTAGCTACAGTTTAAAGGAATGCCAAGTTTTGCCCTTGCAGCTACATGAGCAGCATTAGCAGCCCCTTTGCCCCTCTCAATTTCTGGACAGCCCAAACCATCTCCAGCTCTGCCTCCCAATCTTTGGCACTAAACTTGGAAATTAATGCTTTAAATTGGGTTTGGACAATGCAAATGCAAACCAACTCTGTTTATAGGTCCCTCTTTTGGAAGTCCCCCTCCCATGACCTCTGTCACCAGGCTGTTGGTGCTGTCCCTTCCTGCCACCTTCCCTGGGCACTGCTGGGATAAACCAGCATCACATTGTACTGGGCTCCTGGCAAGACATACCAAACCAACAGATTTCCAGTTGCATTGTTTCCAATGGATCCTTGACCTGATATATTAGCTGATCAAATATAAAACCCCTTGGGTTTTATAAGTCCATAGCCACTCATGCTGCTGCTACTTTATCCTTCATTTTTGTCTGGCTCTGAAATTCCAGCTTGCCTGGCCACATGTTCCTTCACACACGTTTAAAATGTGCCCCTTTTCCTGAACATCTTGATGTAATTTCCAAGCATGGGTCAAGGAAAGAAAGCTGGATCTTCATCTGCCTTTTTAGTCAGGGGTAAGGGGCACTAACTCTGTTGTGTTTCTTCTGCTGGGGAAACTAAAGCAGAACAGGATTCCATGCAACTGAAAGAGCCTGTGCCAGAACCAGGATTTAAATTCTGGAGCATCTGGGTCTGAAAACCCTGGCTGAAAACTTCCATTTCTTTCTAGTTTCCCAGATGAGCACCTCCAGAATGACAGGCAGGGCTGTCTTTAACCCAACAGAACACACCATCTGTGTGGCTGCCTTGGTTTTTCTGCATTAAGGAGAGCTGATGAGTCCTCTCAAGATAATCAGAATAGTAAGAGTTTGTACGTTGTATTTCATCAACTAATTATAGCTTCCCATACAAGAACTACAGAGAAATCAATGTTAATATTTAGGTCTGCCTTGAATCTCATCTAAATAGAGGGAGTTTGCTATTTTAAGTCCTGAATTATATGGGAAGGGCTTTTTTGTCCCTCCAAACTTCCTCATGTTCCTCAGACTGCACACCAGGCTGCCAGATGTCAGAAGTTAATACACCAGCACATCTCCTGTTAAACATCTCAGCCTTTCCCACACTTGCTAGAAAATATTTTCATGATACTTGAATATTCTCAGTACTTTATAGGTTAAAATGTTCACCAACTCCACAACTCCAATGATTATTCACTGAAATGTCATCTCTCTATGATGTGAATGAACTCTAGGAATCTCTGAAAGCCAAACAGATCTAAATTATGCTGCAGCTCAACACTAAGAGAACAATCTGCTCAAGTACCAGCTCCAGTGCTCAAGAAATTATAAAGGGTTCTTACTGAGTACCAAACTCAAAAATATTTTTGTCTCCACAATGAGGGACATCAGCAGATTTCAGAACAATAAAATGCAATATTCTTGTGAAAGGAATGTCCTCCAGTAGCTGTCCAGAGCTCTGATGCTTCCCAGAGCCCCCATTGTGAATGTCCAAGCTTAATAGTGCATTTTATTTGTGCACTACTCCATAATTACTTTTCCCAGAACTAATGGAGCTGGAATGACTGTCCAGGCTCCATTCTGGGGTTTGCTATTTCCCTTGACTTTACAGGAAATCCAGCTGTTGCTAAGCTAAATGCCATAAATTGCCAATGAAATAAGTCATTAATTATTAATGCAGTCAGCTCTGCTCATGGGGGTAAAGGGAGTGCTGGTTTCTAAGCCTAGCTTAGCTCAGCTTCTGTCCCTACAGATGTTTTCAAACACTGACTTCTGCTGTTAAATTCATGGTCTTATTTACTTCATATACTTTCAGAGGCAGCAAGGGAAGCAGCACTGGTGTGGCTCTCGGGGAGCTGGAGCAGCTGTGCTGGATTAAACAAAAGCTCTGCAATGCTGATTTCTAAGTCAGCACCAGCTGCTCTGTGGCTGCAGCTGAATTCACAAGTTACAACCCTTAAAGGAAGCATTTAGGAGATTTGTACAGAAAGGTCATGTTATACAACTTGGTCAGCAGGACTCAGTTGCTGAGTGTTTGAACTCTCCCTTTTGCTGACTATTTCATGTGTTAAGCAAAAGGAATTCTCAATATTTGCCAAACCAAATGTAATCTTAGGAAGAATTTGGAGGAACTTAATTCACTATAGAACTCCTGAATTTTGTTTGTTTTCTTCTGCAAGCAGATTCTTTCTGAACTACACAACAGCCCCTGCTGGCAATGTGAGTGTCTTTCTACATTATAAAAGTCTAATTTCTTAAATTCTCCATAGCTCTTATTTCAGTGACCTTTTATGGAAATAAGTAGCATATTATGTATATTGTGTGAAAAAAACCAAGACTCTTCAAATAAATTCAGTATTATGTAAGCCTTTCAATTTCATAGACTTTATTTACTATTTTGCATGTAAATAGGAGTCATAGAATTATTTTTTTGTCAGCTATATTGTGTACTTCCATTGCATTCCCTCTAAAATATCAATACTATCCTTCAGTACATCCCTAGGTAGGGGAGCCAAACTGAACCAACCCAGTGTATTCTGATAAAAAGAGTAGTAGCTCCAATGGACTCACCATGACTGTCATTTCACACCAAGATGAGTATTTTATTAAATTGTTGGAAAATTTTTCTGTTATTAGATTAGTTGGACTTTGGGTCATGTACAGTAAGAGCTTTCATTGTACTACACTCAGTGATTTGTACTATCTTGCATGCTTAGGTCTTAGAACATTTTCAACTCAACTGCACATAAATGTATTTTTTTAATTAATTTTAAATGAATTTTTTCTTTCATACATACTAGTCTGAATTTCCTTGAGGGCACTCCTCAGGGCTATTTGGGTCCTCAGTGACATCAATCATTGTCCTTCATTCGATTAAATCACTATTTTCAAATATATTTTGTTGGCACATTTAAGGACTCATATCCATCAGGGACATTCTTTGATCTACCATCTCTTGAAAGCCATTTCCCTCAGACCACATTGGTATAACATCCTCTCGCTCCCCTCAGAAAGACACAACTTCCAGTGAGAGTGTCAGCAATGCCCAGATACTTCTTACCTGGAACTCCCTGGTTTCCTGATGTGTCACTGTTTCTGGATCATTCTTTTTGACCTTTCAGTCTGACACTCATTCACCTCCAGTGCTCAGATGGCTCAGATCAAAACTGCCTGACCTTCCTGAGCCCAAGGGACCAGGTGCAGGACTTTCTCCCCCAGCTCTCGTGGGGGCTGCAGTGCCCGTGGTAAACACGGAGCACCCCCTGCCCCGTCAGTGCCAGTGGAGCAGGAGGGTGATGGCCAGAGTAGACTGTTCCATATACAGTTTCTACATATCCTTAAATAGTGTAGGAAAGAGAGGAAGTCATTGGAGAGTATCCAAAGGAGGGCAACAGTAATGGGGAAGGATCTGGAGGGGAAGGTGTGAGGACACTGAGGGCACTTGGGGTGTCCAGCTGGAGAAGAGGAGACTGAGGGGAGACCTCA
>JAWWTY010000022.1:19409675-19456723 GCA_035222235.1 Margarornis squamiger | reverse complement strand
AGGTCTCCCCTCAGTCTCCTCTTCTCCAGCTGGACACCCCAAGTGCCCTCAGTGTCCTCACACCTTCCCCTCCAGGCCCTTCCCCATCCACGATGGTGTCGCTAACCTGTTCTTTTTACTGCACATATAGATGTGATGACAAGACCTGGAGGAAGCTGATGTCCTACCTGGAGAGCAGCAGCACTGCTGGCTGTGAGGCAGCCCCTGTGGAGCTCACAGAGAGGGTCACACAGCTGGAGCTCCAAGGGCACGGAGGGAGGAAACTGGAAACTAACATGGAAGAGGTAACAGGTGCCAAGCAGAGTGTGAGAGAGTTATTTATATATCTTTAATAGCTGCATATTTATATTCGATTCTGGTCATTCTGCTCTTTGTTGCTGATGTTTCTCATTGTGCCCTTGGTTTGTCAGCTCAAGTATCTCATGCTTTCCTCTCACACCTGCATTGGTAGGTTGGTTCCTACCCCTACTGCCTCAGAGGGTGAGCTGTGCCCCAGGCGCAGTCAGACACAGGCTCTGCAAACACTGTCCTTGGTTTCCATGGTCCAGTGTGGTCACTAATGCTGGGGACTGACACACTGCACACCCCCCATGGGGTCACTGCAGGCAGCTGGCAGGGGTTCCTCAGCTGTGGATGAAATTCCTCATCTCCTAAGGCATCCAGCCTGTCTGAGAGCACAGCAACTTTTCAAGAAATTCCCCCAGCTGGCAGAGACTCGGGTTCACTTTTGAATCCTTTGGGGTAAATTAGCCACTTTACTCTGGCTGTTTCTCAGGCCTACACCAATTTATTTATAAAGATAAATAAAATTAGTTCTTATGTTTAGCAGCATGCCCAGCTTTCCTTCAGCAGAGGTTAAAACCATGTAGTTAAAAGTCTCAGTGCCACAGCCCAGCAGTCCAAGTGATCTTTCTCTTTAAGGACTGTAAACTTGAGACACTGCTGGGCACAAAGTTCAGTGCCAGCAATGTTTCTGTGAAACAAAACCAGTGATATGCATTGCTTTGCTCTGCTTTCTCCTAAGCTGCAGTTAGTGCTTGTTCAGTATTTTATCCTCCATCTCTAAACAGAGCATAAAGATTTCAGTAGTTCTGAAAGGATTCTATGAATCAGTAAAATATTTCAGTGAGGGCAAAATATTCAACTTCTTTACATGTTGCCATCCTTTGTGTTTTATCAGTATTTCATAAAATTTTCTCCCTTGACTAAATTAAACAAAAGAGTTTACTTGTGAGGGGAAAAAAATTAAAACCAGAATAACATCCTGCTTATGTCTTCCCCAGTTTGCAGTATTCAATGACAATTTACTCCTGCAATATTCCTTAGAGCAACACAAAGCTTCCTTCTATGCTGCTTACCACCAGCCCAGGTGGCAGGACCTCCCTGTAGGTAGTGCCACTTTTCTCCTGTTTTTCAGAGGTACTCATCTTCTTCTGCAGTACCATATTGCCCTCTTTATCATCTCTGCTGATGGATATTAGTTCTGTGCATCTTCTTTGGAAAAGCACCATTATCAATAGATTAATGCAAAATTCCAGGAGAAAAATGGAATCTGCTGCTCCTGGTTTAAAGACAAGCATTGAGGTGAAGAAGACATAGTGCCAACTCACTGCAACATGGATTACATACCAGCAGGATGAATCATTTTGAGCCTGTTAGAAACTTATTCTTAAGCCCTCTTATTTTTTTTTAGCCAGTATTTCTCTTGTGTGCAGTTACAGGGGAGGGGTTTGATGCTACAAAACAGACAAGTAATAAGTAATTCCTTTCAAAAAGGTGACTTTTCCTGGAATCAACAGAAAGCAAGTTGGAAGACAGCAATGCCCTGTATCAAGTACCTTGCAAATAAATATTTTGTCTTCATAAATAAAGCACCAAATCTTTCTCTGAATTTGACAAAATTACCTTATGGATTGCTCTAAATACTTCTATTTGTACCTGCTCAGACAAGTAACAACAAGGCTAAAAAGTAATAACCTCAGCAGGCAAGTGAAGGGCAATTCTCTTAAATACTGATTAGTAATTGCTTCAGTCTAAGGCATGTAAAGCCAGAGGATGAAAGACTTCTGAAATATGTCATGTTTTGAAAGTTCTACTTTCCAACAACCCAACATTTAAAAATAGCTTCTGCTGAAGACAGGGTGGTGACCTGGGGATAATGGATGGAGAAAACATGAGTGAATTCTAAAAATAAAGTGACATGCTGCCAAGGAGAGTATTGCAAAGAAATGCCAATTATTTTCTATAAATGCTTGCACACAGACTGCCAGTTTAATTAAAAAGACAATTAGTTTATGACCTGCCATTCAGGGTCAAATGGAAAGTTCATCCCAATATCCTCACCTGCAGTTGCTTAGAGGAAAGCAAAGAGAAACAGTGCAGAGGATGCTGTTCCTGGTGTTCCTCACCTGGCTCCCAGAGCACATCCTGACCTGGGAGTTCATGGAGTGTCATGTTTAATGGCCAGTATTGGAGCTATTTTTACCTTGATTTTATCTTCCCTTTCCTTAACCTGGCAATGGTTTTGGTATTTCAGGGCAAGGACTGCTACTCAATAGTTAGCAAGGAACAGGTTTTGAGGATTAGTTTTTATTAGCTTTACATCTGCTGCCTGAGCATCCACCATCACCCTGGATCTGTGCTTGGGAAGCAGCAAAGCATCTTTCCCTCACCATTTTTCACACTTTTCCTTCCAGAACTACCACCTCAGTAACCACCATTCCTAGTCTGCCCTGGTATAGAAACCATTGCCTCCTTCTGTTATTCTGTTTGATTCTTCCATGAACTTTTCAAGCTCTATTACCATTTTTTGAGTGAGAACAGAAACTGTGTTTAGTATTGAAATGAAATGGCAAAATCCTCATTTCTGTTTTGGCCCTGGTTGCTTTGCTAGCAGCTCCTGGCATGTCCCTTTTGGTCCCTGCTGGCTGCTGAGCTGCTCAGGAGGTTACAGCCCCTCTGGACCTGCTTCTCAAGCATCCCTGCATTCCTATGGCATGGTGTGCCTTTCCTACCTGCCTTACTTTGCAGGACTGACACTGGGCTTCGTCTGATCTTTTATTGCCTGTACCATTTCATATTCGTGATCTCCTGCTCTAATTCCTTACAGGCAGCTGATTACCCCCCAGGAAATCGTATTGGCAGCAAACTTCAACACTTTGGTGTCCACCTTTTGAACTAAGGAATATGCTGAACAGCTCAGGTCTTAGCCCAGCTCCTTGTGAGACCCTAAGACTTATCAGGAAACCCTCAGTCCTGGTCTCTGAGCTCTGCCCCATCTTTTAACCAGCTCCAAGTCTGGCAGGATCTGTGCCCCTGCCCTGGGGTAGTTAATGTTTTTTATTTTTTCAATCTTTGGTGATGAATCTTTTACCTTTTTGCAGATTTGAAATACACTCTATCAACCGAGTTAACATTATTCACATATACTCAAAAACCCTTTCAAAGAAATCTAACACATTCTTCACCATGTTCTTCTGTGCCTCCTCCATTACAGTTCCTATCAATTTGCCCAACAGGTTTACTGTTTGAGGGGATTTGCTGCTCCTCAGATCACCTCTGTCCCCCTCTCAAGAACTGGTGCCCCATTTGCCACCTCCAGTGCTCTGAGGGAGCCAGGATTTAGAACATAAATTGCACAGCACAGTTGAGCACTTCATTCTGTCCTTCTGCCACTGTTTTCCTCCTGCTTTGAACATTTCTCAGGTTCACTGCTTGTACAAATGGCTCTGATTGAGAACCTCCTCAGCTTCTGGGGAAAGCACAACAGAATGATTTCACCTTACATTCCTTAGGGGACTTTTTCATATTAGCTATTAATTGTCCTAGAGGTATTTGTACACAGTACTCCAGAGCTCAGCTTTTCCCTGTGGCATTTCCCCACTTTTGTAAGAGGGTTGGATACCAGCAGCTGACTTCTCCTCAAAGCTGGTGTTTGGCAAAGTAATATTTCCATTTCACAAGCAAGGCTCAGATCCCAAACCAGGCTTTGCTGAGGGACTTTGACAGAGCTAACAACAAACCCCCTCCTCTGAGCCCTGTGGCTTAACTACTGCCCATCCCTCCTTGGGATCCAGGTATTAAAAATTAGTTAAATAATTTTAAAAATTATTCCAGCTTCATTATCTTATTGCAAGTGTTCAGGTGACATCAGGTGCTAGATGGAACCAAGCTAGGGAGAAGAGTTTGGGAGAATGTTTTAATAATACACTGAACTACTTTCTCCAGGCATTTTAAGACAAAAAATGCATACCCATACGTGCAATGAAACACAGGTATCAGGGAATTAGCAGCCTTATAGATGGCCAGGTGGCTGCCAAGGTGTAGTTGCTGTGGAAAGCAGTTCGTGAGCTATAGCACAGCAAGCACAGGTTAAAGGGCTCTGTAGGAGCAGTGAAAATGAAAAAGAGGCAGCAGTAGCAAGAACAAATGACTCCCTCTCTTATTTGATATGACACTGCTTTGGCTGCACAGGGGAGCACAACAGCTTCATGTGGTTGTAGAATCCCAGAATGGGATCAGAGAATCATTTAGGATGGAAAAATCCCCTAAAACCATTGATCCCAACCATTCCCCAGCACTGCCAAGGTCACCTCTAACCCATGTCCTCAGGTGTGCTGGTGCCTGACCACCCTTTTGGTGAAGAAATTTTCCCACTATCCAATCTAAATCTCCCCCTCTACAGCTTGAGGCTATTTCCACATTACCTGGGAGGAGAGACCTGCCCCCACCCCAGTAAACCCTCCCAAAGGTACCTCCAGAGAGCAGTCAGGTCTCCCCTGAGCCTGCCTTGCTCCAGCCACTTCCCTGGGCTGCTCCCCATGAGCCTTGTGCTCCAGCCCCTCTCCCAGCATGGTATTTCCAAAGCAGGGACTACCTGCAGGATGGCAGGGGAAAGCACACCTTTAATTCACTCATCTCGAGTGGCTGCTCAGACAGGGCTGCTGAAATCATTGCTTGGCAGATGGGCCAGGTGAGGTGATCCAAACTTGTGGGGCTGCTGTGGAGCTCCAAGGAGCTCTGGTGCTCACAGAGAGCTAATGGAACAGGATGCTTCCCATCTGATGGGGGTGTAAGTGCCAACTAACCCTATCAGCACCATCACAGACTAAAATCACCTACAAGGCTTGTGTGGATCAGGGATTATTTTCTTTATCACTCTGATGACATTGGTGTTTTGGGGAACTGAAGTTCCTTCTCATCTGTTAAAATTCATTAGGATAAGTATTTCCATACACACCCAAAAATCTGTTCTGTCCTTAGTTATTTCTAAAACTACAAGGAAAATAAAAGATGACAGCAAAAGGGGACTGTCAGAGCCAGCACATTTGGCATTTACCCCACATGATTTTGGTTTCCAGTGTAATATTAATAAATACATGTAGATTGTGTTTGCAACAAGAACCTGCAGAAAAAGGTATGATTTTAGAATCAGGCACAATAATGATTGGTAAGTTTACTTTTATTAATAAACCTGAAATCTCTCAGTGCTCTCAACGGTTCAAAATTAATAATTTAAGTGCCATTTTTTTCAGATAATGCTTTTTAGGCTCCTTTTAGCAACTTGGCCATGTATCTGCAGCAGGCCTGGCTCTGTGACAGGCAAAGGTTTTTACTTTTGCAAATGGTGTGGCAGCTTTGCAGTTCAAAATATGTCACTTTGGGTTTGCATTGAAAAAAAAAAAGGCATTTCAAAACCTGAACATTTTTCCACAGAGAGGTCTGAGACAACCAAGAGGTCCGTTCAGCTTTGGAAGGTCCAGCTCTGAGGAGACTCCTCTTGCCCAAAATTTCTGAAGTGCTCAAGTCTTGTTGAATCTGGACTTTTCTGTGTTTAGCTGCAAATTAACACTTGACCAAGCACATGTTGCCAGTGTTTAGTAGAGCCAGAAGCTTTTTCTTTAGGACACTTTTTTTCCTTCTTTTACCAAAATACTTAAAAAACATTAGCCCATTAATTACCTTCTTGTTTCACTGACTGTACAGATGATTGCTGTGGAGGAGTTGCAAGACATGATTACCTTGATGAGTGCAGACAAGGGGTATAAAAAGGATCACAAAGCTGAAACAGCAGAGCGAGTATTTAACATTTCTGACTGATCTGCCTGCACCCAGTGTTGAATGAACTGCATTATGCACAGGAACGAAGCATCCATTTCCTAGTAACTACTGAGTTATATAGGACCTTAAAGAAATGTACTTCCCTTCAAGAGAACCTTCTGGAGTGAACTGGCATTTACCACATAGAGGGGGGAAATTCAGCTTTGCAATTCTTAGACAAGAAAGGAAAAGCTCCAGTGCTTTTCATTCCCTGTTTTCAGATGAAAGGCCCATTGCTGGGGGAGCTGCAGCAGAAGGTGGAGGAGACTGAGCTGCTGAAGATGGAGCTGCAGATGTTGGAGACTGAGAGAGTCAGGCTGTCCCTGGTGGAGGAAAAGCTCCTGGATGTTTTACAGCTTCTTCAACAACTCCGAGACTTGGTATGGCAAGAAAGCAGTCCTGACACTTAAAGCTGGTTTTTATAGTGTCTTCAGAGCTGGTTTTTACAGTGTTCTTCCCAAACTAAAATGTTCATCCCTTCTATTAAGTACAAAATCCTTTACACCAGGACATGTTTTCACATGTGTTTGCCCTGGGAGTTGCCCAGGGATTGCAGAAAGCTATGGCTGACTTTCCAAAAGAAATATAACTCTCCAAGCTCATTATCCTCTAAAAGAAATTTAGAAGAAATGAGGAAAACAAAAACATGAGTAGTCAGAAAGATTCCAGAATATTTATTTTTCCATCTAGAACAGGGCCTTTGTTTACCTGCATCCTAATGTAATACTCAGTGAGTATTAAACAGGTAAAACCCTTCCTATATACTGATGAGGTATTTTTTTGCACAAATTTTCTCACCCATTTAATAATCCAAACATGAACTTATCAAAACTGATGTAATAGCCCCACAGAAATGGTAGCCAGAACAGCAGTTAAGTCCTTTAAAAGAGAAGTTTAAATCTCCTGTTTGGGACAGATAATGGTAAAGTGTCACCAGAAGACAGGAAAATTGGATAATCTGCAGGGCACTGGGTGTGTTGGGAGCAGCACTGGACTGATTTTGATCATCAGCATTGAGCAGAGCTCTGCCCAGTGTGTGTGAGGTGGGAAAGGTTCCTCAGACCATCCCCTGGCCCTGTTTGAGGTGCACTAACATTCCACTCGTGGCTCCAGGGAACAAGTGCAATCCCTCAGAATTTCATCCCTTATTTTGGCACTTGACATGGAAATTCTACTTTCATATAGCAAGTCTGACACGTGTGAAGGATTGAACTAGTGAAGACTGTGAGTGACAGCAAGCATAGTAACCTCTTGTGTCAGGACTTCAGCATGTCATTCACTGGTCAGTTGTATTATTACAAATCATCTCTGCTCAGGGGACAGTCCATCACACCATGTGCCCCATCTCAGTGATAAGAGCACTTGCAGTTAATCTCTGCTGGAAAGGTGCCACGTGTGCTGCCAGCTCCCACAGCACCCACACAGGCTGGTGCTGGCAGCCAGCAAGATCAATTACAGCATCCCCAGCAGGGTGAACAGGAATCCCTTAAATCCCTAATGGGATGACCTTCAGACAAAAGAAAGCTTATCCATGAGAAACTGTGAGTTTAGGAGTCACTTCCCCACCATACTCCCCTTCATGTTTTAAATATCCCATCTGCAGCAGAAGGTGCCTCCCAGCACTGACTGTGCAGAGGCACCACAGCCCTGCTAGGGCTGTTAGAGCCTCCCACGGTGCTGTGGGGGCCACGGGTGATCCCAGCCTGACACAGCTGCTCCCCACTGTGCCCCAGTTCCCCTGGGCAGCCACTCAGCTGGCACAGGACCAGTGGCAGGGAGCACAGCCAGCACTGCCTATGCTGCTGGTACTTTCTCCCAGCATTGCTTCCATCCATTTTCACTCCTGAAGTTTTAACAGGAACTACCTGTCCCTGCAGACACGCAGGGGCTCTAAGTGCTAATTAAACTGATTGCAAGACCATCTCCAGAAAGCACAAATTAGTGTCCCCACAGCAAATGAGAAGAGTTTGTTTTTCCAGGCACATTATGTAATGTCCCAACAGATCTCTTATGTAAAACTACCTCTGAAAAACACCATCCAAACCCTAAGCAGTTTTCACAATGCTCTCACTTTGGCTGATGTTTATTGCATCTCAAGATAAGCAGTGGCCCTGCCCCATGACATAACCAACCTCTTCCAAGGGTCCAAGAAGCCCCTTTCTGACACACCAGGTGTGTCTCTTCACCTCCCACCCTGGCCTGACAGAAGGCTCAGCAAACTCTTGCTGTGCATGCCCTGCCTACATTCCTTGCCTTCTGCATTTGTTTAGGCTCTGGAGAATTCTGTATTTTCCACTGAACAATTGTTATTTCTCTTTCTACAGCCATATGAAGGAACTGCAGCCCTCCACAAACTGCTGTTATTTGAGCAGTGTCTAAGAAAAAAAAAAAATGCTTGAAAATAAAGCAAATAGCAAGTCCTGTGTTAATCAGGACTCAGTGTCATTTTGGTTTACTTTTCAAATGCACTACACGTAGCTTTTGTTGTATACATGGAAATGGTGAAGGACATACTTGTGCCATAACCTTGTTTTGTTTCTTAAAGAACATTTCTAAGCGAGCCTTGGGGAAAATCTTGCTGAGCACTTTGGAATCCTGCCGTGACCCCCAGCCAGGTAAGAAAAGAAATCACATATAAAGACCTAGAAGCATGAAAAGTGTCCTTTTGGAACAAACACTAGATAATGCACAGATGAGCAGGCAAAAGGTATTTCAAATACTGGGGTACAGGCCAGGGAGAAGGAAGTACTGCACAAGAAGATAACCTATAGAAAGTGATGCTTCCTAGTCTGTGACACATCAGAAATGCATCCAGGGTGCTTCGTTTTAGCCAAATTTTAATTAGAATTTGGCCTTAGGGGAGCAATTCAGTGTCCCACTAATGTTTGTAGGGCTTCATTAACATGAGGTGGAAAACATGACCAAGTATGTAAGGCACCTGCTTATCAGGTTTGCTGTCCCACTGTGTGCTGAATTCCTCTGCTGCCACACAAACCAGATACACAAATGAGAACAGTTCTGTACAGAAACCAGATCAAACTTTCACTCCTCCAATAATAACCTTTTGTGTTCCTCTTATGAAAATTAAACTTCAGACTCCTGTCCCTTGAGAGGGCTCTGTTGTGCCAGGGCTGCCTTTGCAGGAACTGTACAGGGATCACAGCCCCGAGGCTGAGGTTTGATTACTTTGTTCCTATTAGCAGAACATTTGTACTTACCTTCAAGAAATGAACATCCTGTACCAAGAACACAGCTTGGAGGTGCTTTTAATAGGCAGGCAGTAGTCAAAGACAAGATTATAAAAGACCAGATGTGGCCTGGGGGTTTAGATTTGGAGAGTATTATTTACAGGGATTTAGGGAGAATAGCAAACCCTTCTGGGTTTGGCAGTTTCAAAGCCATGTTGTTACTCATGCCCAGAAATCCAGGGCACAGGCAGCCCGGAGCCAGGCTGTGCTGTTCCAGCACAGAGGAAGCAGAGAAAAGAAGGCAAAGACAGAGCTTTGCAGGCTCCAGGACACCAGCACAGAGACAAACTGTACCTGAGCCACAGGTCTGATGCTCTCCCAGTGAGAGCAGAAGGGGAGACTGTACCCACAGCACAGTGTTCAGAAGGTATTGCTGCTCATCCTACACAGGAACATGCACTCCAAGTGATGCTGCTGAAACACAGTTCCTCCCTCTGCAACAGCAGCACTAAAACTGCAGGTGTGGCTCTCTCTCCATTCTGCACCACCAGTGCCATGAACAGCTCACCCTCTCTGCCTTCCATTGTCTGGCTCTGCACTTGATAGGGCTTAAGCAGCTTTCCTAAGTCTTTGTAAAGAAACATCTTTCTTTGACAAGACTAAGTGGATGGTTGGAATGGCAACTCTTAATTGTGACATGGAATAGTGTTTGTTCACACCAGTATATGAGGCCTCAGTGGGCAGAGTATGAAGCAAGAGAGCTAGTAGAGAAAACAGTCTTGCTCATTTTCTTTTTAGGAATTCATTGTTTGGTTGTAAAATTTAGACATTTTGTTAAAATTACTTGAAATGGCACCTATGAAGAAAACAGCTTGTTATGATTGTGAAACTCAACTTTCTGTCTTTGTTCAAATTCTAATGTTTGTCATTTTCTCTCAACAGGCAAAGCCCACCTGTTTGAAGTCCTGGACACCCTTCAGCAGGAGCTGACAGCCTGTGAACTCTTGCACAGGGAGCCCCTGGAGCAGGGGCAGAGCCCCCAGTCCTTGTCCAACACCCTGGTGATCTCGTGCTGAGCCACAGTGCCAGCAGCAGGACACTCACATGGGGGGACAGGGACACTCATCCAGCTCAGCCACACCTGCTCTGGCCAGCAGGACCTGGGCAAGGAGCTGTGGTGCCACTGGGAAGGGTGGCACTGCCTCGGCTGCTGTGAGGGTCCTGCAGCAGTGCCTGTCTCCAGTGGAACCCTCCCCAGCCCTGGATGTGGCTCTGGGACTGTCCTGGTGCACCAAATGAAACTGTTCCAGACACACTCACCTGACCCACTGAGATTACAGCCCTGCCCGTGAGCTGGGCACAGCTTGTGGCTTTGGTGGCAGCCTGTGCCATCCCTGGTGAGGAAACACCTTCCTTATTGTCCAGGTGACAGGGGCACTGGGACACAAACACAGCAGTGTGTGCCAGCAGTGCAGATGTTAAGGGCTCTGTGTTTCTGATTCAATCATTCCCCTTATTTAACTCTGAAGTTGGGTTTCCTATTGCTCTGCTGAATTTTATATTTGCAATTACAGAGATGCCTTAGAAATCTGCAACAGTGTCTCCTGACAACAGGCATAAAAAGTCAAATCGAACTGCTTGAAAAGTGTCCAAAGCAATCTTGTTCCCAGGCTCTCAGGGAGAGGAAGGGCTGGAAAATTCCCTTTGCAACAGCTGCTGCTGTGGCTGTAGCAAATGGCACATGCAGGGCACAGCTTAGTTCTCAAGTTTGAGTTCTCTCAATGCTCCTGCAGAGACACAAAGCCAGACCCCCACGTGCAGGGAAACTAATGTAAGAAGCTGGGCTTAATTGTGGTGCCACACCACATTTTAACCAGTAATGAAACAATTCCTGGGGACAGAAGTACACAAATAGGTTGATTCCAAGATGTTTGTGCTGTTTCACTCTGCTGTCAAACACAGAAACTAAAGAACCAGAGTTCCTAAATGATCTGAGTCAATTTATGTCATTAAAAGGATGCACTGTAGATCATTTAAGACTGTGAAATGATCTGCCTGAGGTAATGCCAGCAATGAAATAAGACCATTTAACTGTGCATGTATAATTTTTTCCCATGAAAATGGTTTTATACAGGAATAAGGTCCACAATGCAATCTGGGGAATAAGAAGATTTCTATTCTTTCTACTCAGAATACACTATGTAGCTCACACACAACTCCATTAAAAATTATGACATATCAGAGCCAGGTTGGTAACAAAATTTTACAGGAGGAAAAAAAGATGTTTTGCAAACAGTGGAACAAACTCTATTCAGTGGTGTTTTGTCTGGTTGGATGTTTGTGGTTTGGGGCTTTTTTGTGATTTAACAAAGGAAGATTTTAAGAATAGATTATATTGTTAATGTACATTTTTCGTAAAGATAAATTAGACAGAACATATATACATAGAGTGATGTTCTTCCTGTAAGAAACTGTCTACTGATACTAAATATATTACTAACATAATACCAGAGCATAATCTATTGCTTATTATGTGCTAAAGTACGTGCTCATATTATCTACTACAAATACCACTCACTGAATGTGCAACAGATAAACATTTAAAAGAGCAGAAGTTATCTCCCTGCTGGGGTTCATTTTCCGAATCAACTTCTGTTTTGTGCAGCTCTCAGACTTCCCCAGGGGTATTGGGTATGTCCAAGGAGAGGAAATGCCAGGAAATCCTTACCTGAGCAGGATCTGTGTGTACAGTCAGCAGATGAGACACCTCAGCAGCAGCATTACAGTGACTGTGCATTCTCCTGTGCTGCAGGGTTCTGTCACCACTTGAATTTGACACATTTACTGCATCCCCTCTCTCTACAGATGTGAATTGTGTTATATTTACCTATGCACACTTAAGATTGCTGTGCTAATTGTATACTTGTATCCTTTTCACTGCTGAGTTTCCCCTTCACTCTCTGAAGCACATCTATAAATCCAGACAATTGAGTGTATTAATGTCCTTGTGCCAAAATACAAGCTGAGTTTGTACTGCACAGCTTCTCCAGGTACTTAAACTGAAACTGGAAACCGGCAAATGTCCCTGGAAACCTAAACTGGTGTGAAGGAAGATGCAGTCAAGATAAAAGGAAGCTTTTGTGAAGAAATAAACAGCATTTCACTGGTACAAGAAGCAGCAAAATCCTATCTTGCCAAGTTAGCTTCAAATAGTGCAACATTATTATTTCTTTAAGAAATGCCTATGTCAGAATAATTTGTGATAAAACTGCATAAGCGGATTAACTTTCTAATGATAAAAGCTGATTATTTTAACTCCAAAAGTAATTAATAAGGAGCAAGTCAGGCTTGCAGTTCTTCAGCATGCATCAAGAAACAGCCCTCAGCCAAATTCTTGCTGGAAATCAGAGGCAATGCAAAGCACTGTGCTTTGAAAGAGCTTACAGTTGGTTTTTTCTTAAATCTCTTACATCACCTTTTATACTGAGCCTGTCAGCAGCACTGCTGAGGCTGCTAAATATTTCCTAATACACAGGTTAAATATGTGATTTTGAATCAATGGGACTGAGAGTTTTCCAGCTCTGCCTCAAAAGCAGGTGGGCTTCCACAGGGTGACTTACTTTGTGGCACATTTTCAAAAGAGTGCACAGCAATCCTGGGGAGCAACCCCAAATCTCCAGGGTTTCCTAAAGGTCAAGTGATTACCACAGATTCCAGCTACCTTTTGGTTTTTCCACTGCTTTTTTGAGTATTGAAGTTGTTCCCAGATAAGCAGCAGCTGAAATATCTCATCAAGTCTCATTAATAGCTGCCCCATATTTCACCCAGTCCTGTAGGAGCAGCTCCTGCCCACACCTGGGCTCTGAACAGCTGGAGCAGTGCTCACACTGGCCCCCCCTGCACACACACGGCACATCTGCACACACTGGCACTTCACATTGCAGGGAGCACCTACCCACTTTGGACAGATAAAGCACACTCACAGGCCTGCCATTTATAAGTACAAGCAGAAATCCACTGTCTAAAATCTCTGCAAACACTTTGGTTTATTCTGTATTTACCAAATGGCAACAAATGGCCATTTTCTTGCATTTTGACTTCTCAGTGAAGAAAAAATAATCCCAGGGAGAGTGCATATGCTCTAAAGCCTGTAAGGGTCACTCAGGGCTTGCCTCTGGAAGGGTCCTGTACTGCTTTTCCAGTTAAAAGGCCAATGGGCATCTCTAAAAGGGCAAAAGCAACCTAATTATGGCTTTGAGACACTCTGGTTGAACTCTAGCCTTATACCATGGCTGAGATTTTGTCCTTCCCCATCATTCTCATTCCAGTGGAATTTTTTCCTCCAAAATAATTCCAATCTTGCAGAAAGGAGGGTTTGTTTCATCCCAGTTGTATCTGCTGGGGATTCCCTACTGTAATTTACCCTGGCAAAAAGTTATCCTTCATCACCTCTTTGGGATGTCCTTCCCTGCAGAGCAATAAATCCCTCAGGCTCCCCAGTTCTGAAGGACTGGTGGCCAGTCTTCCCTCGAGTGGGTGTTCTGCCTGGGTGTTCTCAGCACCCTCACCCCTGCAGGTCTCCAGGAAGGTGACAGCTCACCTGTCCCCTAAACCTGCGGTGTATTTTATTTCTCACAGACTCTGCATTGCTGGACCCTTAACAGTTCAACATCACCTGCCCACAAACTGGGCTCAAACTTGCTTTCTTAGCAGTCACCATCTTAATTTATTAATTTTCTACTAAAACTGCAAACTGGCCCTAAAAGGAAGCTGGGACATTTCCTCCACTGATCTCCACATTTTTTCCACAAAAGCTTTTTGATGTGACTTCATCCTCAACCTGCCTTCCCCTCCAACCCTCACATACCTTTGGCTGTTTCGCACTGGGCAAACCTCAGGCTCTGCACACTTCTTACATTTTTCCTGAGGAGTTTCCTCCTCACATTGTTTTTTACTTTATATGAGGTATTGGCATGGAAGCCCACCTGTTATGTCAATAATTATCCCATTTATTTCCATTGCAGCTCTCTCTGGAGTATTTGGCAGTGACCACTCATCACAAATTCACTGGAAATAAATGGCACAATTACTGAATAACTCCACATATCAGGAGTCCCACTGCAGTGATGAAAGGCAGTTTGGATTAAGAAGAAGGGAACACTTTTAAGCAGTGCTGCTCTCACTGTGAGAGTGGCAATAAACGTTCACAGCACGTGTGTGACACGTTGCATTACCAGCCAAAGGGTCTCAGATTTATAATTTCACAGAGTTTAAGGAACTCAATCCTTTAGTATTCACATTATCTTATTTTCTTAATAATTCTGTGTATAATTCCACAAAATACAAAACCTATAGAGTGTTTCTTAGTGTGAAATACAATTAAAGTCATCCTTATTTCCTTAATTACACTTCACTTTCAAGAGACTGCAATTTTCAGAGTTCCTGTTTGGTTTCTATTCTACTTTTCTGCCTCTTCTTTCTGCTCAACTCCATTTTGCCCCCTTGGTTTTTTTCAAATTACCACTTGGCCTTGAGGCTGAAAGCATCAGACACCACACCTGGGCCGAGGTTCTCGGGTCTTAGGAGAGATCAGCTTAGCAAGGCCAAATCTCCCTGTTCTACGCAGCTCTTCTTCACTTACAAGCAAACTTCCCTAAGTGAGACTCACTTCCTAAATGACATCATTTCCTAAAATGCTTATATTCTTCTGAACTGTAACCATTTCAGACTCTGCCTGCAGAACTGCCTGCTCCTACCCTTGATCCCCCATCACTTCCAGACTGTGTTAAGAGTAGAACAAAAGAATGGAATGAAAAGGCTCAGAGGAAATTCCAGAATTCCCAGCTGGCATTTTAGACCCAGGCACCAGCTTTCATGACCAGCTTTTCTCCTGCCAATACAATTATATTTTTGGCTGATAGAGCTCACAAAAGGGTAGCAGTGTTGGAATCAGTAGGCAAAGGTCTGTTTAAATCTCTACATGTCTGCGAAAACATGGAGTACAGAATACAGGCAGCTGTTAAATAGTAGCCTAGGAAATAATAAAGAATTAACTCAGCATGAAGAGAAGGCTTTGGGGAGGTCTTGGAGCCCTTTCCAGTGCCTAAAGGGGCTCCAAGAGAGCTGGAGAGGGACTTGGGACAAGGCATGGAGGGACAGGAGAAGGAGGGGGGGCCCTGAGATGGTAGGTAATAGGTTTAGATTAGATATTGGGAAGAAATTCTTTATTGTAAGGGTGGGCAGGCCCTGGCACAGCTTGCCCAGAGAAGCTGTGGCTGCCCCATATCTGGAAGTGTCCAAGGCCAGGTTGGACGGGGCTTGGAGCCACCTGGGCTGGTGGGAGGTGTCCCTGCATTCCCACCCAAAGCATCCTGTCATTCAATGATTCTAGGAATATGGCTCAGTCACTGACCTGTTCCTGCTCAGGGTGTAACTTCACTACAGCCTTATTTCATGTGATCCAGCAGCACAAGTTCTGCTCCCAGGCAGCTTTTCTGGGTGACCGTGCGTGGCTTTCAAACCCCCTGGAGTCTCTGTATCCCCTGGGATGTTTTTTCTACTTTTGCAAGCACAAAACAAATTGCATTATAAATTACTAGTTTATGATTCTGCTTCAAAGAACTATGAGATAACTTATCTTTGTCAAGAAGTAAACAAGGATTGTAGGATGACATTGAAAAATTATCAGTGTTTGAGTGGTTTCACCCCCATTCTCACTGCAAAGCAAAAAGGTCATAAGAGTGTTTGGGTATTATAGTTTGATGTAATTTCTGTACTTCAAGGTTTTGTTGTTTGATAGTTTTGGTTTTGCTGATTATTTCTCATTGATTTATTTTTTTTTTTCACAATTACAAATGGAAAAATTTCTCTGACAAATGTGAGGTCCAGTCTTTTTTGAGGGATTTTCTACCTCTGAAGGTTGCAAAAATAGAATAAAAATAAAAACTAAAAAAAGAGGGGGGAGAATATGTGGAGGGTGAGATGATTCAACATTAAACATCATGTAGAGAAAAAATGTTATTTTTCAATAAAGAATATGCAATACCCATTGGAGGATCTTTTGGGGTTTTTTTAAAAGGAATTGTGGCAATCAAAGCCATTGCACAGGCAGGGCCAGCCCAGCAGCACCACTGGAGTGCCACTGGGTGCTGCAGCTCCCACGAGCAGAGACCAGCGCTGGGGACAACAGGAGGAGGAGGAGGCTGCTCATTGCTCATTGCTCCTCTACAACCATCTGTCATGCCCAGGGCTCAGACACACTGACTCATCCACCAGAGGATTGACAGTCACCCAAAAATGTCACCAGGCTTTGAGAGTCATTTCAAAGTCACTCCAGAATGGGCTGACATTTTTGACATATTCGTGTTCTGGGGCCTCCTCTGCGCCCTGAACGGCCCCATGGAGCACATGGAGCACATGGAGCACATCCACTGCCATGGAAACCACTCCTAGGTCACCTTTCTGTAAGAGAGCAGAGAAACCTCTGATCACCAGCCCCACCACAGAGCACTCCTTCTCCACGAGGATTGCAGCAACCAAGGGAACTTTTCCTGTCCTTAGTGTGCCACAAACAAAAGGACACACTCTCCCCAGCATCACGATGGGAATAACCACGCCATGGAGGAGGTCTTGGCTCAGGCTCTGCTGGTACACTTTGAGGGAAGCAAAATTATTGCCTGGTCCTATGAATCCACTTGGTAATTGAAGTGGAAGAGCCTGGGGCAAACTCATTCTGCAGAGAACATCATTAACCCTGCAGAGAACCGACCGGGAGGGGACGCACAGCTGGAGCTGCCTTTACAGGGCAATAAACTGACAGAGCCAATCATTCAGGTCACAAAATCAGATTTAAGGAGCTATTGAACTGAACAACAATATACTGAGTAGAGAGAAAAAAGAGACAGGAAGAATTTCAAATCCTGAAATACAGGAGTATATCAGTACATAAGAAGTAAATGATCACATGGGCGACTCTTTTCTGTTCAGGAAACACCAAAGAGTCACCAATGCAGGAAGAAACTGAATTTTTACAGCAATTGCTAGTGGACAATAATTATTTCTTATAATTAGTGTTGCTGAACCTACTTATTTTAAGTATGGAATCAGGATGTTCAGATCTACAAAAGGAAGTGTCTTTAGCAAGATTGTATTTGGAAAGGGAAAAGAAAAAGAAAGATAAACAAAGTTTTTGTATTTCATTGATAAATCAGAAAATTTTACTTGTGTGGTGATAGTTTTAACCACAATGAGTTGGTCTCAAGGACTCAAGTCTGAATTTACAGTGCAGGTGTTCCAGGTTCTGTGCAGGGCACCGTCCATCCCAACAGCCCCAGAGCCTCCAGGAAGGGCTTCTTTAAAGCTATAATTTGTTTTCTTTCTTGGAACTCTAGTTTGTTGTGTGTTTTCCCCCCAGTGAAGAAGCAGAATAGTGTATCCAGCAACAGCCATTGCACAAAAGGAAAATGTTGCAAGTCATGGTAGGCTGACCTCAGCTTGTCCTGTTATTTCCAAGTCATTCCCAAACTCTTGAGAGATGGGCATGATAAAGAGCACAAACAATTGGAAAGTACAGGAAGAGAGGGAAAAAAATATAGCTGAGACTCTGAAATAAATCATATTTGACAATCCTGAGCCTACAGAAAAGATTTTACTGACAAGAACTGTACAAGAAAAAGCTCTCTGGAATGTGTAGGAGAAATCTGTCCCTGCGTTCCCAGAAATTCTGCCTTTGACAAAACACTTTTTTAACTTCATTTAAACTATTCCACTTCAACTGAATCTCATTGTGTGGTGGAAAAAAACCAATGTCATGGAAATCCTCACCTGTTTTATAATGTAGAGGCCTTTCAAACTTGAATTAATAATATAAAAACCTCGGTTTTCCTTACTCTTTTGTTCATGCAAGGAAACAGCAACTCCAGTCTTACTAATCTCTTCATACTTTTTAAGTAAAAAGGAGCTTAGGAACTAAAAGTAGTAAGACCTTTTAAAGCCATCTCAAATGTTACAAGACATTTGACATTGCCTTGTAGGAAAAACAGATTTAATAACAACAATCAGCATATGAGTCCCTAAACCACTGCTACTAAAAATGGAAGAACTAATTCCAGCAATTTGTACGAAATCTTTGGAAATTCCTTGTTAGAGTCACCTCATTCCTGCACAGATGAATAAACTCTGTAAATAGTTTTAAAGCTGCACCTGCTGTTGAATGATAACATTATGGAGACCTGGCCATAACTGCTGCTGAAAATAAACAGTGGGAGAATTTTGAAGGACAGTGGAATTCGAGTTTATGCTTTGAGTGACTCATAAATTGTCACAGAAGCAAATAGCAAATATAAGTCACATTTTCCTTTCTTTCTTCCCTATCCCTCCTTGTCCAGCCATTGCCACATCACAATTTCCATACAAATTATAGCAGGTATGGACAAAGGAATGCTGATAAGTCACTTTAGTAAGAATCAGCACATCAAACTCCCCCCATCCTCAGAACAAGTGACATGGGAAATCAGGTCCTCACGAGTGGACCCTCCCTGATTGTGTTTTACCAGTCCATATTCCCTTATTTCTTTGAATTCAGTAAAAACTGGCTATGCAAGAGCAACAAAATGTTTCTTTTCATACCATGTGCAGAAACTGTATTTGATAAGACAACACCCAAGATACTTGCCTTTGAAAATTCAGTGCCAGATGAAGAGCACAAGCCCATGCCTTTTCTTGGCACACTGGTGGCACCAACACATTCCAACTTCCCAGAACTCCATCACCAGGTCAGTCACATCACACCAACACTCTGGGAGTTCTGAGGGTACTGGGGAGAGGAACCAGGCGAAGTGATGCCTTGAAGAGCCTGTTGAAATGAAGAGCCATTCTTTTTGCTGCTCATCCAGAGCATTTTCTAGATCTAAACTCTATGATTTGGCCTGTGCAGAGCTGGACACACTGCCAAGTCCTGCCCATGTTATAGGTGTGCCAGTACCAGTTAAAAATTCCAGATGGTTCTTTAGACCAACCAATGCTCCAGGACCTCTCTTGGCTGAGGTGCCGGATGTTTATCCCTCTGAATATCTCAGGGGAAAATGGAAAAGAATTCAAGGATTACCAGTTTCCACCTGACATCCTTGGTGCAGAGGAGTTAGTCCCTGTTAACTTTGGAAGCATCCCAGCTTGTGTGAAAAGGGTATGATTTGTTTTCAGTTTAAAAAAAGAAAAAAAAAGTCTGGTTTGAATAATAAGGATGGGAAATATAATTTCTGTTCAGAAAATTAAAAAGGAAAAAAACAAAGTTACCAGATAACAGAGGAGAAAATTCTGTCACCCTTTCAATAGACCTGACACCACTGATGAATTTGGTTGTGTTATGGCTCTGCCTTCCAGAGAGGGACAAGGACCCAGCAGGTGAAGTCCCCCAAGAGGGAAGAAGAGATGACACATCAGTGCCTTCCCACAGCTGGAGGAAGGACAACTCAGCAAGCAGAACAGGAGTTTTCCAGTGAAATCCTCTGGCCAGAAAGAGTGCACCTGGTTAAACTGGGCTTTGCTGCCTTTAGTTGCTCCAGGAGCTGTGCAGGGTAACCAGCACTCCAGGGATTCGGTGCTCACTCAGGAGCTGGAAGGTGGAATGATGAGCAGGGACTTAACTCTGGCCTCCCACATGATCATGAGTTTCCTGCCCACTGCACTGCTGACCTGCTGGGTCTCTCTTAACCTTCCCTGCTGAAGCTGCTCCACTTGCCATAAGTAACTGCATGTCATGCAGAGCTGGGATTTAAACCCAGGTCTGGGTTTAAAAGCCCTGACCAGTGGGGCATCCACCTCAACTTCACGTACCCCCCTTGGGTTAAACCAGTTTAAATCAGCTGTCTGAATAAAGTGTAAGTCAGTGTAAGTTATCTAAATCAGATCAAACAACTCAAATGAATCATAAATAATCAGATACTCAACATTATCTTCCTGTTGTTTCCAATATTTTAAATACTTCTGGGTTTGAGACAGGTGTCAGTCTATTAATGTCAATACACCATCCCTGTGCCAAAGCATTTCACAAATGATAATCTAGAATTCCAAAAGTAGCAAGAGGGAGTAAAAACTCCCCTGTCCTTTCCTACTTTACTGAAAATGGCTTTGCAAAAAAGTATCAAAGATTTTCAGAGAGTTTTGCTTGAGAATATTGTTCTTAAATACCTTAAACAAGAAGTGAAAATCAAGTCCCTAAGGAAGTTAGTGAGTGGGGAAAAAAGAGCTGCAGGAGGAAGAGCTTGTATTTCTCCACCTAAACAATCTGGTTTTGAATGAAAAACTCAATGCAGGAATAAAGGTTAGGAAAAAGATCCCTAAGAATTTTCATATGACAGTATTAAACATGAACTTCCATTTTACCTGCTATCACAATCTGATCAAACACAGTATTTCTTCTCTACGTACTGTCTGTGTTACAACGTTGGCTTGTCACTGGCTTTGAAATTATCCTTTTCCAGACTGACCTTTCTTTCTCTTTTCTCCAGTTTCACCCCAGGACCTGGGAATTATTTTTATCATAATTTCCTTTTTTTTATTTAGCTCCTTGTGCATGAAGAAAAGTCACCTCTAGCCTGAAAACAGTACTATGTCAAGCATTTAACTGTTAAAAGTAACTTGCTGGAGGCTTGCAACATCAGCATCAATGGTGTAGAGCTGTGAAAGGCACTGAGCCCTGGCCACACATTTTTGGCTGAAGAGGTGGGTGGTGTGTTGGGTTTCTGTGGTAGAAGTCTTGCCAAAGTCAAAGTGTGGGTGAGAATTCATTTTGTTTGCATTTCAGACAGATGATATTGTTCCTGCTCATACTCTCTGCACTTATTTCAGCAGTCTGAGACAGCCTGGTGGGTGAAATATCAAAAGCCAGAAGATTTATACCTCTTTCAGAAGTCCAGCATGGAACACACCCTGCTCAGAGAGCTCTGCTGCCCGGGCTCAGCTTAATGCCAGTAACATCACCTACCAGACTGCCTCAATAATCTGCTTCTATTTTCCTCTGAGAAGCAGCTGGGAGACACTCAACCCTGTGGCATCCAGGCTGCAGCACTGCCCAAGCCAATCGACCCTCCCTGGACAAGGAGAGAAACTTCATTTGCACTTTAAAACACTTCTTTACTACTGTTTTTTCCATAAATTGTAAACTTTGAAATCGTTACAATCAATATTGTCCTTACCGGCTCCCATATCTTCTCCAAAGTTCCCTCTCTGAGCAACTTCATGCAAGTGCCAACATTTCATAAATATGTTAAAACACAGATTCCAGCAGACCCAGGGACTTGCCACCCACATGGATATGTCTTTCCCTTACTCTTCAAGGTGAGCTGCCCCAGTTCATGTTAAATAAATTGGACAAAAATGGGAAGGTTTCAACAATAGGAGTCAATCCTTAGCTTCCCCTCCAAAAATTCTCAAAGCTAATGTAGTCCATGCTGTTGAAATTCCATCCCAGAAAGCTCATTCAAAGGCAGTTTCTTTTGCCCACCTAACTCTAATGTGAAAATAACAGCAGATGCATTTTTGGCCTCTGCAGAAGCTATTGAGGAAAACTACCACGTATAAAACAGCAGATCTGAAGCTGAGATACATTGGAGCTCATTTCTGCAAGAGGTGGAAGGATCTTTGCTGACTGTGGGTTAATTTGCTTTAGAATATACCCCAGCCATGGCTTGGGCAGGGCTCTGGACAACTCTTACACACACACTCTCACTGAATGAACACTTCAAATAAAGACTGAACCAGTCTTTTAATCAGTATAAACCATGATTCCTCCCCCCAGCAGGACAACACCTGCAGGATGCATTTGCATATTGGATATATGTGCACTGGGAAGGATGGAGCTGCACCAGGTGGAACAGATGGAGGATGGAAGGGCTGAGGAGCACACATTTACCCCTGGTAGCAGCAGAGCAGTCAGAAAGACAGGCTTTGGGAGAAAAGCACTGACAGAAGCTGTTTCCCTTTGCTTTTCTCCCCATTAAATAAGGATACCTTGCTGTGATTCAAAAGATGTCATTATTTCTGCACATGGGTATCCTTCTGGTACAAGATGCCTTTTCCTTGTTCAGATCTGCTAAAAGTTTTTGGCTTAAAGGAAAGGAAACAGACACTTATTGCAGCCGTGTCCACACGTGGAATTTGTCAGGAGCAGCTGCTTCCCAGCAAATGCCCTGTGTTACCTGTGCACTCTGGTTTCCTAAGGGAAAAGAAACTGTGTTTACTATCCATATATCTGCAATATATTAATGGCTCTAATGAGAGCCTGAGTGACTCCTTTTTTAATTTTTTTGGAAAGACCATGGTCTGTCCAAGCTGTGAAGAAGGTGGTGTGTGCAGGGGCCCTCCTTTACACACCCACCTGATTTCCTGGCTCTGCAGTGACATTGCTGTTATTTTTCTACTGTACAAAGCAACACCCCGACTTTACACTGGATTTTAAGCACTCTGCCCTTGGGGCTTTTTCAGGTAAATGAAAAATGCTGTTGGCAACTTTGCACTCACACAAAGTCACTTCATTGCAAGACCCCAGTAAGACCTTTTGAGTCTTTCAAAGATGAATCTCAGGAACATTTGCTCAGTCGTGGGTATCTTCACCCACTTCAAGATGCTACTTTATGTGCTGACTCTGAACAAAAAGGACAGATACTGAATTTCAGTTTACAGACCTTTTGAGAAGCAATAAAAGCCTAAAATTAAGGTGACATCTGCACTATTTATTAGTTGTATCCAGCCTCCTGAAGACTGAGAAAATCTCAGTCCTCACTGAATGGAGAATTAGTGTCAGTGCTTCTTTCCTCAGATGTTCAATTTATGTCCACCAGGAACTTTGCCCTGAGTAAAATAGCTGACTGCTCTGTGTGTTCTTTTATCCCCTATTAATCACCATCAAAATAAGAAGCTTCTTGACCAAGTACTTCCAAACACAAGGGTTTGATGGCCCTGCTTAACACATCAGGAACAAAAAGTAATTTCAGAACTCTGGAAATGAACGGATTCCCATTTTTCTCAACCCCCAGGAAATGCATCCTTTTTTCACCCTTTCCCTGAAAATTACAAACCTGTTTACTGACTATATACATGTGGAGGTGGCTCAGTGAGGCTCTGGCCACTCAGGTCAGACATGTAACTGGCCACATGTTCTGGAAAGGGGGCCTCAATGCTCCAGGTTTGGTCCTATTCATAGAGATTTATCAGAAATGACACAGAGTTTGGAGAAGAAGAAAATTAAAAATATTGGGTTCACTAGGAAACAAATGGAGACATCGCAAGGAATGTAGATGAGGAGTAAAGGCAGAAAGCAGAGCATGGAGGCAAAACCTCAGGCCGAGCACTCTGATATCACTAACTCAGAGCAGAACTGGATCTCACTGACTTACATCACAGTGAAAGGCTCCTTAAAGCAGCAAAGAGGATAAAGTACCACTGAAAGGAGCCGGTGAGAGAGACTTGATGGGAAGGGTAGTCCCATGGATTTTTCTTTCCTCTGAAGCCACAGTATTTCAGGATACTTCACATGGTGACTCCTCATGGGAAGAAAAAAAAAAAAGCAAATAGTGCATATTTTCTGTAGTCATAAAAGCTGAACACTGTTCTTCAGCTGTGCAGATGGAGGTGCTGCAGCCAGACCTGCAGCCAGCCCAGCACGAGGGGAATGCTGAGGATTCCAGCCACACAGCCCAGGTGAGCTGCTCATTGAAGGGGACACAGAGCTCTCCTCTCACTGAAGGGGACACAGAGCTCTCCTCTCACTGAAGGGGACACAGAGCTCTCCTCTCACTCCAAGCTCGGGTGTTCCCTCTGAGAGGCAGAGGCACTGCGGGGGTTCTGTGCCTCCAGCGTGCAGAGAATGACACCACGAGTGTCACTGCAGGACGACAGCAAACCACCAGGATTTATCAGAACTGATGAGGAAATAAATTATAAATAACCTCCAACTGGCTCCATGAAATGTAGGAAGTTTCATTGCATACAGGCATCAACACTGGGCTAGAGAGACCAAATGAGGGCAAAGAGAGAATTAGATTATGCAGGAAGAGACTTGCAGCATCTTTTAATGAAAGCACAATCCTCCTCAGAGGAACTCTGCCTATTTATACCCTGGTATAAGTGACCATGTGATTAATTCAGCTGCCAGCTTGATAAAACTGACTCTCCAAACTGTTTGTATATCAGCATTCAGTGATAGGAAATAATAGGATTAGCACAGCAGCATTTTCAGCTCTTGTGATTTTATCACAGGGCACGCTATTTAAAGGATTTCCTTGGAACCCAGCACTTGGAGGCACGTGATCAGCTTTCATTAGCAAGATCCAGCCTTAAGGACTATGAGCAGAACTTGGAAAATGGGAACTTTAATGCCTCAAAACACCAACCCCAGTAAAAAAAATTAAATAAATAAATAAAAATTAAACATACTGCATTGCTTTGAAATGGTTTTGAGGATGCAATGCAAGAATTGGCAAACTTGGAGTGGCAGTGACATTATCTCCCATCCTCCAGCACTGCGTGGCAGCACATTTGGAGAGCTTTGCTCAGGACTGTCCTTCCAGCCCCAGGAAAGCTCTGCAGTCCTGACATTTCCACCGGGAAGGGGGTTAGCTGGGCTGTGCACTCCTGGCACTCCAGCTGCTTTGCCCTAGGAATTCAGGGTGAGGTTTGTCTGCAGTGACTTTGTGGGGCTCTCCATGTGTGACCACAAGTGTGGGCAGAGTCTTGTGCCCTTCAGAGAAGCAGCTGGGCACACCTGCAGGTATGAACCCACGTGGCTGTGGCTACTCACACCTGGGGACATGAATCACCACTGCATCCATACCCAGGGCTCAGTGTTTTATGTCAGAACTCTGAAGGCATAGCTCTATAAAGGGCAGAATAAAAACTAACCACGTTGTCACTCATGAACAGTGAGTTAAATTCTCCCATGAGTTACCGTGGTAAACTCATCACCTGGGCTTTTCCAGTGTAATTAGTGTCTTTCTGTCAGACACTAATAACTCCTCATTGATCCTTCCAGGAACAACTGCCCAGTGTGGCCATAAAGTTCAATGTCCTGACTTCAACATTTCCAACTCTTCAAGCAGAAAACAGCAGGACTTAATGAAGGCTGATTTTGTTTATTACCAAACTCCTTGATCAAGGACAACACCACAACACTCAGAGTGCTGAATAATCTTGGGCATTTTACCATCCTACTACAGATGTTATGCAGTAACATGGTAAGGATGCTTAAATACCCTTAGCAGGCTTGCCTGCATAGCTAGCAGGGAGTTGGCACGAGGTTAATTTACAGAGAGTTCTTGGTCTGTCACACTGGCAGTGTCTGTATCAACAAACAGAACAGCCCAAAGAGCTGCATCAGAGCAGTGAAACAACCTGGAATTCAGGACACCACATCCAGCTGTCTATTCCAGGAGAGGAGGGGCTGTCTTGGACTATCTTTAGTCTGGTCCCAGGCACTGAACCTCCACTAGCACCTGGAACAAACCACAGGCAGTTCCAGAGGGAATATTGCAATTTAGTTTCGTTTGAAAAGCACGCAAGGAAAATGGAGAAGATGGTGAGATTTGCCATGAAAGCTCAATGTCAACTGGAAATAAACATTCCCATAAATGCAGTGTAGTGCTGTTTGACTGGAACATGGCATTGTATTTTGAATGACAGACACTGTGCATAAGGAGCTAGAAAATAAACTGCTTTTCATTAGTGCAAAGCAAGCAAGGCAGAGAGGGGCACAGTGCCTCCAGGTCACCCACCCAGCGCCCTGTGAAGCCAAACTGACTATGAACATTTATTTCCATTAACAGGCTCAAACCCCTACGAGTTCCATAAAACACAAACTTGTGATGAGCCACCTGATTTAGACACATCACTCAATATACACCTTGGATGTATTTTTACCTTGGAGGCTGTGCAAAAGGTAATACCCTAAAAGAACAAAATTTGTCTTTCAGGCAATTCTTTCAATGGGTAAATCATAGCGAAGAGGTTGATTCGGAGTGGAGGCTCAATATTTCAGAACAAAATAACTCGGATGACACCTAGTGGGAAGATAAGCAATGGCTGGGGATGGCACAGGGACTGAGAGTTCTGACCAGGGAAAAGAGCAGGGAGGGAGGTCCTGCATCAGAACGGGTGGGACAAGAGCGAGCTAATTGGTAAATGGCTGGAGCACAATTCAGAAGAAGAATTTCCTAAATGACAACAGTTCATCTGCCTTCTGAGGAAATGGGATATTTGATTTGACAGGCGAAACTACATCAGGTAAAACCACAATAAATGTGCAGCAGGAAACAATATAATAGGCTGAAAATGGACAGGAGGAAATTCTGAGTCCTCCTGTGTATAAATACTCAAAAGACTTTAACAGGCCAGTTCTCCAGGGTGCAGCAGGTAAAAGGAGTGCTTTGGCCCCGAGGCAACAATAACTCCTGATTTGAGAGAAACCAGGTTTTCTTAATTCATTTCTCCAAGCAATATTCCTTGATGTGTGAATAAAATTTCATGATTGATTTTTTTCTTCCTTCTTCTTGCTTATTTGTATAATTCACTAATTACCAGTGACTCACATCTAATTATAATGATATATTTTTGTTACTCTCTTCTCACCAACCTATTTGAAAGTCTGAAAGAACAGATTTAATCAAGGTGATAGACTTTAAAAGAGCACTTCTGCTGTCCATTGACAATGTGATGTGGCCAGTTTTTTCAGCACTGGAAATAGAAATAGTGCTTGAGAAAACTTCTGTTTTTAGGTCAAGATCTGGTCATTGACAGCCATAAATGACTGTAACTCCTTCAAATTGACTATAAAAGGTAATCACATCTTCTGCCTCTTAGCAGTTTCCTCTTAGCAGATCACTTGTTTGAGTTGCACATTTATCTGGAACTTGCAGCTTTTGTCCTTAACCACAAGGAAACCAGTAATGTCCCTCCACCCTCCCTGTCTGAGCAGATGCAGCACCCACGTAACTCACTGGAAAAGGCAAGGCCTCCAAGGAAAGCTAATCCAGAGAAATGTGCCCTCAGGGGCAAGGCAGTGACAGAGGTGTTGTGTGGGAAACTGGAGTGTTCAGAAATACCTCTCCACTGAGAGCACACAGAGCCTCTCTCATTCACAAAACTTCAAAGGGACCCACTCCATGGAAAGAAGACTTTGGGACTATGACATGATTATAGCAGATTATAACTTTTTTTTTTTCAAATTGGCTCTTAGTAAATCCTCTTAAATGAAGAATCCTCATTTGGCCTACAAAAAGCTATAGCCCCAAAATCATAAGTGCAAATGCCTTGTTCTTCTGCCAGACACTCCCTGCTGAAAACTGCCCCGTGGGCCCCATGGAGGCTCAGCATGACCAGCCACTTCTGCCACGACCAAATAACAGGAAAATTGTCCTTCTGTGGGGCAGAGTTCCTTAGCACACATGGCATGGACTGTGGGATGCAGGAAACAGGCAGACAGACATTTCTGAAATCCATGGCCTAGGGATGTACTTTCCCAAACCAACGAAACAATCCCCAAGGCAGAAGGAGCTTCCTGTTGTTATCAGTCCACTCACAAGTCCAGCCCTTGCACATCTGACAGGCAGATGAAATCATCTTTTCAACAAGGAATCACTTTCCTCATCTCATAGAAGAGATGGAAATTCAAAGGGGGTTGGAATTATTTTTGTCTTTTCCCTCAGGCACTGAGTTACCTTTTAAAATGCTAAAGATCAGAGAAACAAGTCAAGGCATTTTCTTAAGGAAGTTCCTGACAAATTCAGGCTCCTGGTAATTGATTAGACCTAATGAAGAAAAGCACCTCAAATATAAGTAAGAATTAACCAATAGAAATTGCTGTCAGAATAATTTGAGTGTCTGAAATTTGCCCTCCCCCCAGGAACAGCATGTTATAAAGGAACAACAGCTCAGAAACACAGCTCTGCTGCACATCTGCAACATCAGAACCTCACCTGGCCTTCGTCTCCACAGCTCCAACCAAGTCCATCCCCAAAACAACACAGCACACAACTGAGTTAAACAGCAGATGCACGACCAGCTGGGTTTCCAAATGTCTGCTGCTATCTGACTCCTAACGTGTACGTGACTGGTAGCTAAAGCAAAGGAAAACTTATTTCAATTCTATTCCAAAATTTTGCATACAAAAAAAAAAAAGGAAAAGAAAAACCCAATTTTTGTTTTTCTTTTACAAAAACAGATGGACAGATACATGTATGTTATAAACTTGCATCCTCCTGAACTCCTGGCTTTCCAGCCAAGTGCACACAGAGCACGTTATGCTCTAAGATGTGGCATGGCTGTTATTCAGCAGCTGATATCCTCCAGAAACACGAGTATGAACAATCTGCAGGATCACAGTCCTCCCCTGGGCTGTGCCCAGCTCCTGGGGCTGGGGACACTGGCTCTGTGTGTGCCAGGCTGTGTGTGTGTCAGGCTCTGTGTGTGCCAGGCTGTGTGTGTGCCAGGCTGTGTGTGTGTCAGGCTGTGTGTGTGCCAGGCTGTGTGTGTGTCAGACTGTCCCTGTCCCAGGCTGTCCCTGTGCCCAGGGCTCTGCTGACTGAGGGCTGCCTTGACCCCAAGCCTTTCCCAGGGCACCTTCCCTGACTCCTCTGCAGTCTGGGTCTAAACTCCAAACCAAGCTAGAACACCACAAAGAAATTAAATTCCACAAAACATCACATGAACCAGAGCAGGGGTTGACACATTGATACACACACACCCCTCCCACTCCTCCTTCACACCTGGGGGGGGTCAGGGACAGCTCACCTGAGTGCTCCTGGCTCAGGTATTTCTGCACTGCTGACACTGAAGGGACAGGTCACTCTGCCTCCTCACATCAAATCAGCTCTCCAAGTCCCTGATCATCACAGAAACCTTCCCTTCACTGCTGGCTTAGCCTTTTCTGAACACGGGTGACCAGAACTAAATACTGTATTTTGGGTGACTTCAACACTCTTTCAACTATTTCAGTTCCAATCAATGGCATTAATGTTTCTCTATCCCTCAATGATCTCATCTGACCAATACAAGTTGATCTCATTTCACTGTCATAGTTATTTTGATGTCATGACGTGTTTTCACAAATTTTATTGCAGCAGTGGAAAGGCAGATACCAACCACACCTGACTGACTAAACCAGAAACTGTTTCATGGGCAAACTTCAGTTCCCTCATCTCTTGCTGGGGCTCATTTGTGGCAGCAGCTGAAGCCCAAATTTTTACAGCTGAGTTTAAAAACTCACTGGATTTCAGAGGAGGTTTTCCAGATATTGCCAGATGTAACTGGCAAAATACATTCTCAGTAAAACAGGAACTCAAAAGCATCTCCTTCTGTGTGCAGAGAACACGAGCCTGCCCCGAGCAGCGTGTCTGCAACACGGGCCAACCACAGAGATCTCCAGCGGGAGGGTTTCCTGGCACGCACAGGAGAAGCTCCTCTCCCTTGCCACTCTTCCCTGGTGCCTCCTTGGCAAGCCAGCCTGCCCTGCCACACCTGCTCCTGCCCTTCCCCAGGCACAGGGAAAGGAAGCCAGAGGGATCAGCCAGGGTAAGTGGCTCTCAGGCACCTCCCCACTCTTTTCTTCTCCCTTTTTGCCACCATTCTTGTTTCCATTTGGTTTGGATTTCTTGCTGTTTCTTCATCAAATCCAATGAGAACATCTTTTCTATAGATATCACTTAACTTTTTTTTAGTCAGATGGCACAGTCTGTCCTTTTAAGATGTTTTCTTGGGAAAAACCAGTTAATTTCTTGAAAAATCACACATGAGTATCTGGGTTCAGAGCAAAGACACTCCGAATAACCACTTGCTGACAGAGACACAGGAGCTGGTTAAGATCAGTATTTCAGCTTCTCTGTGAAGTTTATAATTTTATGCAGCATTATTCCAATTCAAAATACAGAAATGTAGTATTTAGATGAGGATTCTAAACCTGCCTGATTTCATTTTGTAAAGCTAATTACATAATCCTTCAAAGTAAATAGAAGCAAATTAATTTAAAACAAAATCAATCCATTCTTCCTTATAATTTCAGCCCTTATTAAATGAAACTTACTGGACAAAAAATTGTCTCACCTTATTTTAAGTTTTTAAGATGAAAACTTCTATTATTTTCTAGTTCTAAAATATCTGTACACTTGAAAACATTGCAAAAAATTAGCTTTCCAAATTTCATTCTACGTTAATGCAATTTTAGCACCTCAGTATGTAAAAAACCCTCTTTCACTCTGTATTTGGTTTATTTGAAAAAAAAATAAAGAAAAAAAGAAAGGAAATACATTTTAATCCTAGGGTGTATTAGAATCATAAAGAAAAATGGTTTCAATATCAGAGATTCCCCAACCTACTCAAGGCAGTTTGTATTTCAAATTGCAATCCTGTGCCAAGATTTGCTATGCATTTTTAAATGTGGGGAAGGAGGAAATGCAGGAAGGGCAGAGTTTCGAGTTCCAAACTGCCAACAGAAGGGGCTAAGATGGAAGTCCAGTGGGATCCACTCTGCAGAAGTGGCAATGACACAGCAAAAGGGATAATGACCTGCTAGCATGTTCACTGAATCCCTGAAAGACAAGAAGTACTGGATATCCAAAATTTCCAATTCATCCAAATCTTTGACTGTCTTTTATTGGGGGTGCATGAAGCTACAAGGTGGCACATACCTTTTGGCCACATAAAAATAGGTATTTCCTGCTTAGAATTTTCATACTGGCACAAAAAAATTTTGAGACCTTTACAATTATTTGATATCTAAAACTTTATTTGAAAAGTGATTCCAACATACAATATTAACACCAGATCGATGGAGAGATCGAAATGGAATAAAAACCTTTGCCTAAAACTAACCTGGTTTTTACTGTTACCTCCCAGTGCCAATCTGTTCCAGAACTTTAAACAATGATTTATTTTGTACAACCATGAAGGAAAAGCAATGAACCAGGGACAAAAAGAAAGCGCTGTGCTCTCCCAGTGCATTTATGGTAATGCCAGGCGGGATGGGTCTGTGGGAAGCACAGAGCCCAAACCTCAGGAGTAATTCTGGGAAAGAAATAACTGTGCTGTGGCTGTGCCCGTGGGATCACAATCAAGATGCTCCCGACCAGGTGGCTCTTGTTCCTCTCCGGGTACCACAATCAAGATGCTCCCGACCAGGTGGCTCTTGTTCCTCTCCGGGTACCACAATCAGGATGCTCCTGGCCAGGTGGCTCTTGTTCCTCTCCGGGTACCACAATCAGGATGCTCCTGACCGGGTGGCTCTTGTTCCTCTCCGGGTACCACAATCAGGATGCTCCTGACCGGGTGGCTCTTGTTCCTCTCCGGGCAGGTGCAGCATGCCGGAGCCGGAGCTGCTCGCCGTGCTGGCCATCGCCTCGCTGCTGGTGCCCGCGGCCCGGGGGGCAGCGTGTCCCTCCCCCTGCCGCTGCCAGGCGCTGGGGGCAGCTCGGGGGATGCATGTGGACTGCAGCTCCCTGCGGCTGCGGGCGGTGCCCGCCCTGCCCCCGGGCACCCGCAGCCTGGACCTCCGCAACAACAGCCTGCGCTGGGTGCCCGCGGGGCTCCTGGACAGCCCGCCCAGCCTGCGCAGCCTGGACGTGGCCGGCAACCCCTGGCACTGCGACTGCAGCATCCTGTACCTGAAGCTGTGGCTGCAGGACTCCTCGGCGGCCGCGCTCGGCAGCGCCAGGTGCGCCAGCCCGGCTGCCCTGAGCACGAAACCCCTGCGGGAGCTCACGGGGAACGAGCTGGGGCCGTGCCAGAGGCTCCTCCCCACCAAGTGCCTCCAGTTCTTCTGGCGAGACCTCGTCTTAATTGCTGGAGC
Organism: Margarornis squamiger; assembly: GCA_035222235.1. Lineage (NCBI taxonomy): Eukaryota > Metazoa > Chordata > Aves > Passeriformes > Furnariidae > Margarornis > Margarornis squamiger. The sequence goes on along the minus strand of JAWWTY010000022.1, from coordinate 19,424,608 downwards.
AATAATTACGCTTCTTTTAGCGGCATGGGCTCTGAAATTCTCCAAAAAGCTGGTGTGCCAGCTGAAGCTCAGCCGGGGTGGTGGCAGGGCCCGGCTGCTGGGCAGGCTCACCTCCAAAAACCACAAGGTGCACTGAGCTGGGCACTGCCACCCGCTCCAGCACGGCAGCCAGCTCCGACACGCACAGCCCCGGCTGGAATGGAGAATGGCACACACAGAGCCCCGGGCTCAAAGTCTGCGTCCTCAGGAGAGCTGGGCTCTGCTCCTGGTGGCTGTTGACGGGCACATGTCACTCTGCTGCCATCCACTCATAGGAAGAGCAGGTCCTAATCTTTTTTAAATCATTCAGCTTAGTATTTTTCACTGATTTCTCAGCTCTTAGAGCAAGAAGATTTACATCCCAAAATCCTACACTTTTTAACATACAGATATGAACAGCAATTGGACTATTTCATCAATTCTTTTCTCATTCACAAGGTCTGTGAGTTTGCAACTCGTCACCCTCTCTCAGTGTCCCAGTGGGCTCGCTAAGACCATTCTTGTGTGCAGACAAACTCAGCCATCTCTTCCCAACCCTTCAGGAGTTTCCTGCCAGCAAAACCATTATGTTTACACAGACCAGACACTGAATGTGTCCTTTATTGAATACGTTTGAAGATTGACTGTTAATGAGAACATAATCAGTAAAAATAATTTTAGATATTACAAAATTCCCTGCAGAGTGAACAATAAAGAAGCTTTTTATGTATAATTGAAATAATGTATGCTTATTGAACATTCATACTCATGCAAATTTCTCTTTCACAATTCTAAACACTTCTGATTAAAATTCTAAGAAATTTCCAGAACTTGTCTTGTGGTTTTACTATAGACATTTGATGTTCTGGATTTTATGTAACAGCTTTGAAAGGATGTACACTCTTCCTTTCTCCTCTTGTGTCCCCCATCCCCATAGAATAATTGTTATGGTAACTCAAGCCGTTGTCTTCTCCCCAACCTAATTCCCAGGAATTCATGGACAGCAATTCGTGCTGTGACTCCTCCTGCTCTGGTTGGCCAGTTAGAAGGGAGTGCTCTGAAGATCTAAAATCAGTGCTACTGTTGGCAGTTCAGTTGAAGAGACATTGTGCAAAAGCTCCTCCTGGCCCCAAACCTGGGCTTGGCTCCAGAGGTCACCTCTGAAGATGCCAAAGGCTGCCTGGCCCTGTACCAAGCACCCTGTGACCTGAGTGGGCTCCTGGTTAAAGCACATCACCCCCAGCATTGCTGCTGGTTAACTTGCTTCTGATGGGTGGTTCTGCAATTACCATGTGCTCTCACTTCTATAAAAAGCCACAAACACCCAAATCAAAAATGGCAGAAGCTCTCAGGGATGTTTCCAGGTGCCTCTGGCCCCTGCCAGAGCACTGCAGCAGTATGGAGTCAAACTGCATTGCTGACTGCTGGTGACATTCTGACACAGCTTTAGAAGAGACACCTTACTGTCTGTAACACCTCCACTGCTGGTCCCCTCTCCTGCATCAGCCGGGAAAGGCCAGGCTGAGATATCACCCCTTGCCAACCCAAATCCACATCCATTCATGACAAGTCCCTTGCCCCTCTCCTTGACACGAGGAACAGCCACTGAACCCATGGTGGGACTGCTGAAAGAAGCTCTGAAACACAGACAGATTTGGGGTAAGGGGAGAGGGTTACATAAATCAGTGATAAAGTGTGGCATGAGGCTTCAGACTGAGAAAAGGGAAGGAACAGAGTCAGATGCTTTCCCTGTAAAATAATTAATGGTCTGGGAGACAACTCACCCATTGCTATGTGAAAGTCTGCAAGTGATACACGGGGGAATCAAGAAGAGGGAAGGTGTAAGTGCAAAGAAAGAAAAGATGAGCTGGGGACTCAGTGCAGGGAAGTCACATAATCCAGTAATTATGACTTCCCAGGTCTGACACTGCAGCAATGGGCTAACATGATCTTTTCTTGTTAAAATAGGGAGCATCATTTAGGGATAGAAAGTTTTCTTTATTTCCATGTTTAGATAAGCTACAGTGATGCAGCATCGACGTCTACAAACCAGGAAGAATCAGCTGCAGAAGAATCAGAGAAACAACAGTAATGCAAATAAAAGATCAGAAAATAGATCTTAAAAGGAGTTGAATTAATTTCTTTCAACAAAAAAATTTAAGGAATGACAAGATTCATACAGCTTGTATGAATCTACATGAAAAGAAATTTGTTAACAGAGGACTAGGAGCAGAAATTAGAACATCAAACTAGAAAGAGGGCTCAAAATCTAGCAGTGAAAATAGTTATGGACTGAAACAGTTTGTCAAACGTCACAGCTTAACCAACACTGGGCATTTTTGGTAGGCACTACCTGAAATGAGATTTTAACAGAACTGTGTGAGACACCTCAGACATTCCAGCAGTTCCTATTGCTTTGCTCACCTTCAAAATTTATGGTGGGACAGGCAAGGAAAAGAGAGGGCCAAGTGTGACTCAGGGACAGGCTCAGGGAGTGTTGGCAGCACCCCGGAGGGACTTGGGCTGTGCTGGCAGCAGCAAAGCTCCACTGCACCTTCTCCAGCTGCATCTTGCTCCACTGTGAGTCCTCAGAGTGAGACAAAGAATTTGCCTTTCCCAAGTGTTGCATCTCTGCTGCAGGAGTGAGGCACAGCAAGGCTGGCTCAGGCTGCGGCACCCCCAGCACAGACCTGAGCAAATCTGCGTCCCCAGGGCTGTGCCCCTCTGCATCAGGTGAGCACACACAGCCCTCACTTCTCCAGATTTATCCCACATTAACTACCTCTGCAGGAGAAAATTTCAAACAAACGCAAGGGAATGTAGTGGCATACACACCAAGAGAATTTTAGAATGTTTTCCTGCACTGAGCTGTTCAATTTCTTAAAAGACAACCTCTATTCTGTATGAATGCAGAACATTGCACTCTGCAAACTCCCATGGAGAGTCTCCCAAATGATATTTCTTGTTTCCCCAAAATAAAATAAATCATTAACACTACATGTTTATCACTCTCTCTTGTGCCTATAAACTAGATATGCATAAAATAGTAAGCTGCTTTACTGTATGGCTTCAATGGTACAAATACAAAAAATAAGCAATTAGCAAACATTTCTGCTTACACCAAACAACACATTAAATAAGATGTACAGAACACAGGAAAAAAAATCATGGAGAGAACATGTTTTCTGTCCTTATAAGAGGAAAGAAGATGGAATCTCTTCCATGGCAGTAGTTCACATTCTACTAAAAGAGCATTGTATTTGTGACTTTTCATCCATTTGGTTTTTATCTAAAAAAGAAAAAACCCTGCAAGGGGGCCAGCTGGAACTGCTAACTGAGCTAACTGAGGCTCAAAGGCAGCATCCCCTGTTTATCTGGCAAGGCCACTGTGTCATGCTTAAGCCACATACCCTGTCAAACTGCATAAATAACACCACAGCTGCTAACCACGTGCAAGACAGGAAAACACATCCACTATCTAAGCAGAACACGCAGGAAGCGTTCCCAAAGGAGTTTGGGAAGATCCCAGAAACTTACTGTATCATGCCTGCAAGAGGGCAAACTACTGCCTGGATCTGCACTCCCGTTGTTTGGTAACACAGGTGTAACTGCAGGGGTGAAGCACAGCTAAGGAGTCAGAAGGTTTGGTTCCACATTTGGCAAGACAAGCAATCAGACTCAGGATTATGGAGCCAAACCAGCTCACTGTAGTCCACAGAGCAGCTTCGTGCAAACAGCAATTCTCTGGAAACTGCAATTCAATTCATGTGAAAAATAGTTTCAGGTTTCATTTATGAAATAGCATGGTCTGTGAATCACCTTTTTTTTGCTTGAAATGCTTAATATTTTCTTAACACTCTAGCAAACAGCATTGCTCAAGCTGAACAATTTCTGTTTAGCTTCGTGCTTGGTTTCTGCCTGGTTTCTACAGTTAAGTTCATTCCAGATGTGTTCCCTGAGCTCCTGGATCAGGGAAGTTTGAGGGGCTGGCACACACCACACAGTGCTGTTCTTCATTGTGCTGAAGGGCCGCCGTATTATCACTGGCAGGTAAGTCACTGATCTCTGCTCTGAGGGACCAGGGACAGCACCCAGGGAATGGCTGGAGTTGTGGCAGGGCAGGCTGATGCCATAAAAAAAAATGGCCAGTTAATAACTGTTTAGAGACAGAGTTTTAGTCTATAAACAGCAAGGTATTTATTTGCAACGTTGGGGAACTCCCAGTTAGCACCGGACAAAGAGTTCCGAAGCTTTTAGTGAAAAGCAAGATTATTTATACAATTTTTGTGAAGGATTACAACATCTTTTCATGCATATTCATAATATTGCAACATTTGATTATAATATTCATAGTAGGTGGAGAGTAGGTGGAGCCTGGGCATGGTCATCTCTTTTGGGGTGTTTCATGGTGGGAGATCCTGTTGCCTTCATCTTTCGGGGGTCGTATCTTTACTCTTCTTTGTCATGACTTAGGCCCTTGTTTTGTTCTTCTCTCTTTTGGTGTCCTTGTTCTGTTCTTTAGCGCATCTTCTCTATCTACTTTTACGTCTGTGTGCACATTTTCAGGGACATACTGACCTTAATTCTGTTTCTAACTAAGCACTACTCATAGACAGTTCTCAGCGTTAGTGTTTTAAGCTAATTTTTAACTCTTGGAGCTCTTGCTCGGCTTCAAGGCTTAGGTTGGATCTCAGGACAAGGTCCTTCCCCCAGAGGGTGGTGGGCACTGCCCAGGCTCCCCAGGGCAGTGGGCACGGCCCCAAGGCTGCCAGAGCTCCAGGAGGGTTTGGATGATGCTCTGGGGCACAGGGGGTGACTCTTGGGGATGGTCCTGGGCAGGGCTGAGGGTTGGACTGGATGATCCTTGTGGGTCCCTTCCAGATCAGGATAGTGTGTGAGTATGACCAGTGTGCTACCAGTCAGCTTTGCAGTGATACAAAACACAAAGCAGCTCATTCCCTAAAAATCGCCCTGTCTCAGCTCGGAGGTGGCAGAAAGGCAGAAGTGCCCTGGCCCTCTGTGCCCTGAGGGGTCAGACTGGCTTTGCACCAGCCGTGCCAGTCCTGGGAGCGCAGCCACTCTGGAGCTGACTCCTGAACTCAGCCACAAACACTTTTCTTTGCCACAAGTAGACAAGTACTTAAGAATTAAGCACTTTTGCTCATTTACAGGACCGCAGGCACCAAGGGGAAAAGCTCTGAAGGCAAACCATGAAGAAAACAGCCGCACAATTTGCCCTGGCAGCCGCAGCCCGAGGAGGTCACTGGAGCTCCGGGCGAGGAACCCGGGATGCCAAGGGTGGGGCTGAGCAAGGGAGGGAGGTGGCATTGCCATGGACAGCTCATGTGGCTGCTTTGGGATTTGTATTTTTAATGACAAACACCCACCTTCCTCCTGCACTCAGAGGACACCTGCCAGCAGCTTTGCTACAGGGGCACTGGCAGGGGGGGCTCAGTGTTTTGGGCTCAGCACCACGACAGGTACAGAACTAGGGGGCTTTGAGAGAGCGGCCAGCTCGAGCCTTCCTGCCCCGGCAGGAGTGTCTGCTTGCATAGGGCAAGCACAAGCACATGTCTGTGATGGAAGTTATTCCAGAACAGACACTTGGCCATGGAAAAATTACAGTATTTTCAGTAAAAATGATGCCACATGCTGTGGATTCACTGCATTTGCTTGATCTCCCCTCCATGTCCTAAAGATGTTGGTATTTTAAGAATATACATTTCCCCCATGTTTCAAATCCCACATCCTGCAGATAAATGAATGAGATCTAAGTGTACTCTACACCTTTTTTTCTCCCACAAGGCACAGAGGAAACAATCTGAAAACAGGTTTTTCTTTCACTTTAGAGTAACTCACAAGCTTTGATAGCAGCCCAGTCCTCCCCAGGTGCTCTGGGCAGCTCCATGAGATGGACACCTGGCATTTTACTGCTCTGAGGGTCTTCTCTAAAATGGAAGTAACTGTTAGAAGCAGTTTTGAATTTGCACTAACGCATCTCCATGGTCTCACAGTCATACCTAACCTTTGCCTATCCTAAGGCCTGTTTAGAAATCTCTGTAAAATTAGTTCACATTAAATTCATACTAAAGATTGGGTACAGCTTTGCTCTCAGGAATAAAATATATCACAAAGTTAATGGGTTTGTTCTGTATTTACCCTTTTCCATCTTAGTTACACAGACACTGCTTGCACTGACCAGGTATGGAGCTGCATTAATAGCCACTGGAATAACTCACCCAATAAAAAGAGAATAACTCATCCAATAAGAAGTTTCAAACAACAGAAGACCGAGCATATTCACAACCTAACAGGACTAGAAACAAATGGGAACGCTCTCAGACGAACAGGAAATTTCTTATATTATTGAACTAACAAACATACATTGTAAGATCTAAACACTAATTGAATACATAAAATGCATGCCGAATGCAGTGAAACAGCTTGTTAATTGATCTAAGCTCCCACTCCTGTATTCTAAACTAATTAGCCAATCCACATTCCTTCTCATACTGGTTTTGTGTGTAAATGCACTGTTTTAGGAATTATTAAAAGAGAATTTGAGGGTGCACAAAACTGCTGTTTTTCTGGACTCTTCAGGTTCACATACTTGTGTGTTGTGATTTATATTTGCATTACACGATTTTATTTTCACCTGCCAACAGGTGAAATGACTGCACTGAAAAATTAACAATTCCTACTGATGACTCCTTTGACAGTACCAAGTTTATTGTAATGCTTAGCAATGCTAAGTTTTTCTTAGTAAAGCTGTTCCTCTGAAGGCTTTTTCTCTTCAGAGCACTACACAAACACTTTTCCAAAGTGCTCCGAGGCAGCTGCCAGAAATGTTTTGCTTTTCCACTGACTCCAGTGCAATTCAGCTTACATTCAGTAACAGGTCTGTGACAACCGACTGCTTTGGCTCCCTGCTGGCCACAGGGCTGTTCCTGGCACTGAGCTCCCTCCAGGGCACTTTGCTCCTGTGGCATCTCCAGGTGCCTTCCCTGCAGCGTTCCCAGTTTATGCCACGGGTGCCCCGGGGCAGCAGCGTGGATGGCCCTGCAGCAGGCACACAGCTGGCACGGAGGGCAAAGAAATGTGAGGGCAAAAGCAATCCCAGGTACCTGACAGGACCTTGTTCTGACCATCTAACAACCCATAGTTTTCAAAGCTGGATGGTGCTGCTTTGCATCAGGACGTTCTCTGGGAAAAGTGGGCTGAGACCTCTTCCCCTGGAAGAATATTAAGGAATAGGAAATCCAGAGCATTCATCTTAGTCCAGGGGAAAAGACTCACATGAAGCTCTTTCTTAAATGGCCTTGATCTCTAGGGAAAGGCGTGTCAGCAAGGATGGATTACAGCCTCCTTTTCCTCCTTGAATCATTTTTCTTGTCTCCTCTTTAGGGGTCAAAAGGGTTTTGCCTCTAAATGAATAATTTATTTTTTGACTAGGGTTCATATGTTGCCTCTTATGACCACAGAGATGGACTGTGGAACCTGACACACCTGAATAACACCAACCCCCTCCTAGGAGGAGTAATGCAAAGCAGCAGAACGTGGCCATGGTCACAGCAGCAAAGGCTGCCCTGGAAGAGCAGAGCACTTAGAAGTGAGGGCAGGTTTGGCCTCCCCTGGATTGCAAGGCAACTGCAAAACCCAGTAATTTAATTTTCACATACACTTACAAAAGCTGAATTATGAAAAGACTAAAACTAAACCAGCAGCAAGGACACCCTGAAGGAGAAAGGGCAGTATTTATATTGAAACTTGGCAGAGGTTATCTTTCTTCTGTTCTCCTATGATGAATTTTAATGTAAATTAAAATTTGACTAACAGTTTTGGTTGTTTGGATGGCTTCATGTTATCACAGTGCAATCTGATTAAAAAAAAAAAAAAACACCTCTGTAAATTGAGGAACTAAAACAAAACAATGAAATCAAATCCCTTTGTGGGTCTTTTTTCCTGCCATTCTAACCCTGTTTATGACAGTCTAAGACAGGTCTTTCTGAGCTAGTTTCAAAAAAGAAGAAGAAAACTTCAACAAAATCAATCTAAAAAGAAAACAAAATTAAAAAATCCACGGCAATCTGTTAGCTATCTTCAAGAAAGTCAAGGAAATTTAGAAATTATGATACATTATTGTATTTTGCATTAAGATTCACTGGGTATGGGATAGTTAATAAGATAAAGACTTACTGACCTGAGTGGGAATAGTTTCACTTCAGAAATTAAGTCCAGTATTGCTACCTGATGTTAGTCTTTGTTTAAAGAACACATCAGTAACTCCAAGTGCTCAGCAGATTCAAAACCTACAGAGATCTTTTTTATACCAATTTTGTATAGACCAGAACTGCCTTTGTATCTTTATTTCAAATAATTTATACTGATCAATGGTGTACAAGGAACATAAAATTGTTCTTTATTCTTTCACTAAATTTTCAGTGATTCAAAAGCTATGTTGAATTTGCTGTCTATGACATGAAAACAAAAATACTATACATAGAAAAATAAATTTGCAAAGGCATTCTCTTAGCAGATTTTTCCCTTCTACATATGCAAGATCTTCTTGCTCCTTTTTTGCCTGACTCTTCCAGAGGCAGCACAATTAAGGCAAAGATCTGGACCATATTCCATCTTGGCCAAGGTATTTCACTTGTTCCAACCCTCAGTTCAAGACAAGTCAGTCAAATACCACTGCAGGCTGAATTGAGCCCCAGCTTTTTATTACTGCTCGTGGGGCAAAAGTAGTAACAAAAGCAGCTTGCTCTCAGAACAAAAAAGGGCCTGCGAGTCAGAAAAGGCAAAAGTATTTTTAATTTAGGCTGAAGATGCATTGAGTCAATGACATGGTACTGTTGTGACACCATGGTTACAGTCCATCGCTGGTTTTCCTAACCTGGCTTTATCCCCTCTGTGCTCCAGAAGGATACAAATTCCAGGGAAATTCAAAGCTGAAAATTCCCAGGGCAATAAACTGCAGGAGGGCTTGGGCAGTACTGACACCATGATGCCACACTCTTCACCTCCTCCAGTGGCACACCATAAGATCATGCCAGAGGATCTGCTGCCTGCAGCTGGAAAACCTTCCCTTTGGAATTGGGAAGACCATTGTAAAGGCTACATATTCTGTGACAGGATTTCATTGACTGCAACTGTTCGAGTACCTCAGGTGTCTAAAAAGTCACAAAAAACTACATCTTTCAGTTCACCTTTTAATGAAGATGTAGCACAGCAGGCAGAAGTTAAATCACACACTACTGTGATATTTGAAATACGTTGTTTATATACATGACATGTAATAGAAAACACAAGGTACTAGAATTTAAGAGAAAGATAATTTGGGTTGTATTTTTTCAACATGTATCAAAACTCTCATCTGTATTTGGGAAAATTAGAATGTGCACTTCAACTCTGTTTAAATTCTATATTCTAAATACAGCAAAAATTGGTGGGATATATTCTAGATTTCCTCAAGTCACAGGGCTAAAGCAGCTCTTCTCGGGAAATAAGAAAGCTGTGATGGGTAAGACTTGGAAAAGCTCTACACAAACTCTTTGGAGCTGAAATAATCCTTGTGGTACTAAAGGGAGAAAATGGGACATTTCATTTTTTTAAGCTCACATGAAGACATTTCAGATTTCACACAGGAGAAGCAGCAGCAATTACAGCATAAACACTGACACAAAATATGTGGAAAAAGATATTCACAGCCACTACTTTATTTACACAATTCAGAAGTAACAGAGATTAGTATGTTTCAAATAGAGACACTGATATACATATGTACAACTATATATATGCACACAGACATAAATATATCTATTTATCTCACAGATATAGATATAGATATGATATAGATATAGATATAGATATAGATTCAGATACAGATACAGGTATAGATATAGATATAGATACAGATATAGATATATAGATATAGATATAGATATACACACATATATTCAAAAAACATATTCAGATATCAGATATGGCCTCAATAATATAAAGATATCTAGGCTGATACCGATACAATTTTATTTCAGTTTATTACATCAACACTAAAACATCATTTTATTACATCATCACTAAGCCAAAAAGAGAAACAATGAGATTGAGCTAACAATTTAAAACAAAAACAATCCATAAGGAGGACAATTTACACTGCATAAAACTGATTCCTAAGTTAAAGTCACCAGCTCTGAAATGAAGACTTGGGCACTGTGAAAACCTTTACCTAACTGATGTGCAGCAGCATCATTTTTAAAGGGCCAAAGACATTCGAATGAGCTCAATTCCGTCAGAAATCTGTACCAGGGAAAAGTTACCATCAAAAATCCAGCTGTTGTGACAAGTACCAGTGGATCTCAGCCACGTGGAGATGGTGGAAGCCCAGATTTCAGGATGCCTGATAAATTTGCAGGTACTACACTGATCACTCCGAAGAATAAAAAGGCAGCAAACTATGCAGATTTCTGGATGTTTCTTTACCGAATCTTTGGCACTTTAAAGAGTATTTCCCATCAGTGCAGCCACTGGGCAGCTGGTAAATCCTCAGTCCCATGCAGGCTGCTGCTCTAGGGGCCCTGGCTGCACTGGAAGTTCCAGAGAGGAATTCTAAGGAGTGCACACACTGTTACAGGTGCTTCACTCTTTCCCTCTGCCTGCACTCCTGGAGCTGCAACCCCAAGATCCACAGGGCAGCAAAGAGCTCCAGGGACTGCACACACCCCCCCAAGCAGGGACTGGCCTGGCAGGGTTTGCCAAACCAACCTGGTGCAGCTTCATCAGCGACTCGAGTGTTTGACACTGATTGCCAGCTGTGTTTTAGGAAATCTGCTCTGTAATTGGCCTGGCTTTTGTCTCTCTTACACCCTGGGAGATAAAACTGGCAATGACTCCCCAGAACACACGCAAGGAAAACGGATGGGTGGCTAAGATTGATAAAAGCCTTTAGAAACCCAGCAGAGGAGAATTTGCATTGCATAAGATGATTAAGCTATGTATATGAATATAGTTTTTCAAAGGACAAAGAAGCCAGTATCCACAACTGAGTCATCTGAAAGGGCTGCAAAGAGCTTATGGCTTCTAATATTCGAAACACATCACTTGGAAAATTTCATGAATACAATTACAGTTTTTTATTACTAGCTTGTTCTGAAACTTGGCTGATAACAAATCTAACACCCACACTGGGGAGGAAACACGTCACACGTGACAAAGTCATACACTTTGCCCAACAACTGCATAATAGAAGCTATTACATTGCTGGGAACCACCATGAAGCAGACACTTCAAATTTTTCTCACAGCAAGGGTAGGCTCAGCAAGCTTACAGGGAGAAGTATTCAGTACAAATCCTTGGTTGGAGAAGTTTCAAACCCCAAATTCATCCCTGTTTATTTTACAGCAACTTCCTTGTAAACTCGAGAGTTTCCTTTCCACTTTTGCTAGTACAGTAAGAGAACACCAGGCACAAGCAAAACTTCTGCTAGAATAGGTCTGAGTGGCATCATTTTTCAAGATTTCAGGAGTCTTCTGAGTGCTGTGCCCATGCAGCTTTGAGGGCCAAAGGGTTGAGTGTGGAAAAGAGCTCTCCAGGAAAACACAATAGCAAAATGGAAAACCCAGGGCTTCCCAATAGATCAGGATCCTTACCATGACTTTGAAGAGCATCCCTGTCCATGTGCTGCTCCCCAATTCCTGCTCACATGGAACACAGACATGGAAAAGAGAGGCTGCCATGGACAGCAGGAGTATCTGCTGAGCAGGGACAGGCTTCAAAACACACACCCATTTCTATTGTCCCTCTGCAAATGAGTTAGAAGGTTCGTACCCCATCTACAAAATGTCTCTCCTGTAAACATTAAACACTCAGATAACTTTCCTCAAAAAGGGTTTAAACCACTATCAAATTAAAAATAAAACTATTAACATTTTAACTGGTAAACATCAGACACTGCTAAACTATAAAGAGAAAGATCTGGACACAAACATCCTTAAATCAGCATGTCATTCATTTTGGACTGAACTAGTAAACAGCTGATTATTACAAAATTCTTCTGGTTACAGTTCAGAGCAATCCATTTTTGCAACAGATGCCCCATATATTGCTCAGCAGAGCCAAAACTCAGTCCTACCCATAGTGAACTGAAATCTAAGACTTCAGGATAACCTCACACTGCCTGGAAGCACAAAGCCAGAGCCCATGATTACAAACATAGGGCAGTTTTTAAATAGCATTTAATCTTTAAAAAAAAATTAAAATATTACAAGATGGGAAGAACAGCAGTTTGATTTCATAAACTCAAGAGTCACAAAGCGCAGATGATTTAATATGCACAACCAAGAATTTATGGTGTGATTCTTGGGGTGTCCTGTGCAGGGCCAGGAGGTGGACTCGATGATCTTGATGGATCCCTTCCAACTCGGCCTATTCTGTGATTCTAAATATAAGGGGCTGTGTCAGGTAATGCTGAGTATGGGAACATGGTTTTATTACTTACAAAAAACAACAGCAACCAAACAGCAAATAAGTCGTTCTTTTGGATATATTTATTATAAAAAGTGATCATTTAACTATTCAACAGATAAGTCTCTTTTAAAAGACATTGCAATGTATCAGTACTGTTGTTGCCTGAAGGAGCTGAATCCATTGCAGCTGACTGAGCTGTAAAATCAGCAGGCCATGAAGCCATCAGGAGTTACAGATATTCCAAGTCTATTGACAAAATCGAACCAGAGAAGGGCTGGACCACAGAAGGAGCATTAACACACCAAGTAACATGCCTGCATTAGCAATACAAGGAGAAAATGTTGACATTTGGTGGAAAATTTATCTTGGAACACAGTATAAACAATGTACCAACCAAGCCATAATTCAGGTCATCTTGGTTTTCCTGAGCAATTTTGGCAGTTGTTCTGCATCCCCAGTGGAAGTGACTTGGAGTGACTGACTAGCTACTTCAGGGAATTACAGCCATCTCTAGACTCACTGAGCCATCTCCTGCTTACAGAATTTACTTTGGACCCCTGCCCTCTGCTCTTCCAAACAGAGGGAACAGATTTTAGGACTGCTCCTTGTGCTTTTCCTGAGATCATTGTATATGTTTATTTAGAAGGTGAGAACTTAATTAATTTGCTTTGTAACTTCAAGTGTCCAGCAGCTGCTTTGAAATACAACCCAGTCTTACCACCTAAATGCCATTATTCGAGGTGGAAATTGCAAACAACCCTGCCCCTCAGGCCATTCCTTGGAGCTCTGCAGCTCAACCCACTGTTAGAGTTGAAGTTTGAACTCAACTCTTGAACTGAACCTCTTGAACTGAATTAGTCAACTGGAAAGGAAACCATCTATAAGGCCAGGGAAGGGGGTCCCCTGTCATGTTTTGGAACTGCTTTCTAGGAACTACCAGAGTGTTTTCTATCCCTGTCTCGTGAATCACTCTCATATAGCCAGAAACAAACTGGATTTGACTCAAACCTTTTTTGTTTTTCCTCACCTTTGTATAAAGCAGGTGTTAACCCCAAGTCTGGGGTTTAATCAAAGAAAACCAAGTATTTTAGCATTTAAACCACTATTTATAGCTTTCACAATCAAAGATCCCTCACAGAAGCCTAATGACATAATGTGACAATTTGTGGGGTTTCTTGGGGGAATTCTTTGTTTTAGAAGCAGTTAAAGGCTCATGATGACAAGCAGCAACAATGACAGTTAAATAAAAGTTTGCAGTGATCTACAGCAAGGAAAATGAAATACCTGATTTATAATTATCTTAATGGAAGTAGCACCTTTATTTTTTCCACTAAAATGAGGTGACACAAGGAATTCTAAATATTAAAAGCTGACATCTTTAGCAATGTTTCTTCCTAAATAATTTAAATTTCCTAAAGTGCTTTGTTCAGGCTCTGGAAACATAATTAGCATGAGAAAATACACACAATGATATTTTATTTCCTCTTTAGCACCTTTTGTGTCCTGGCTGATCAATATCCTAGGATTCAGTGTCCTGCTTAAATCAGAGTTGCAGGCTGCAAGAACTTTAGAGAGCTTTTGGTCCAGCCTGACAGCTCTTGCTGGAAGGTTACCATGGATCATGACAAATATTTATCCAGACTTGAAAAGGGATAATCGTGAAGCCACCCAAAAATACAGAGCAATTCAAGCCAGGCTTGCCTGCTTGGCTGTGCTGGCTCAGTGGTATCAGGTTGCTCTTCTGCACAGCTACCTATGGGACAATTTAACTCTCACTCCCTGTCATAAAAGACTTTAATTTCACAAATGTTTAATTTGAAAACGTGAGGATGGGAATTTAGCTGATCTTTGGTATAAGGAGGAGATTAACAAAAAGTGCTGTGTCAATGTATTTAATTAGTAAAGCCGACTTTTCTTAGCATCGTGACTCACCACATAATCTAAAGGGGAGCACCTGTTAAAGAGCGCTTTGTTTCGTAGATAAACCAGGTAGCAGTTAAAATGCAAATAATTTCAGGCTGCTGGCATACACTTATGTCAATACACATAACCAGTCTGTGATGCAATGCCTACTCACACAGGCACAGGTGCCTGTGGAAAGCCCCAGCAGGGAGTTAACAGCTCTAAAGCCTCTCCCAGTGCCTCGCACGGGTGAAAACCCACAGCCCTGAGCCTTGGCCCGTGCCTGGGAATCCCAGCACAGCCCTGAGCGGGAGATGAAGAGACAGCGAGCTCAGAGAGCAGCACTGCCCGGTGCCTGGGTGGGAACTGCACCTGTGTGAGTGTGAGTGTGAGTGTGTGTGTGTGTGTGTGTGAGTGTGTGTGTGTGTGTGTGTGTGTTTGGGGGGGTGTGTGTGTGTGAGTGTGTGAGTGTGTGTGTGTGTGTGTGTGAGTGTGTGTGTGTGTGTGAGTGTGTGTGAGAGTGTGTGTGTGTGTGTGTGTGTGTG
>JAWWTY010000022.1:19387610-19409575 GCA_035222235.1 Margarornis squamiger | reverse complement strand
GTGTGTGTGTGTGTGTGTGTGTGTGTGTGTGTGTGTGTGTGTGTGTGTGTGAGTGTGTGTGTGTGTGAGAGTGTGTGTGTGTGAGTGTGAGTGTGTGTGTGTGTGAGAGTGTGTGTGTGTGTGTGTCTCTGTGTGTGTGTGAGAGTGTGTGTGAGTGAGTGTGTGTGTGTGAGTGTGTGTGTGTGTGTGTGAGAGTGTGTGTGTGTGTGTGTGTGAGTGTGAGTGTGAGTGTGTGTGTGTGTGTGTGAGTGTGTGTGTGTGAGTGTGTGTGTGTGTGTGTGTGTGTGTGTGTGCGCGACTGTAAAACCTGTGCACGGGCACACACTGACACAGAGCAGCCCGGCACGGGATCACAGGAGCACACAAACAGAGGAACGCCCCGACACAGCCCCCCGGTCCGGGGGAGCGCTGCCCGCTCTCAGCGCTGCCTGCCCTGCCCTGCCCTGCCCTGCCCTGCCCTGCCGCTGCTGCGGGGCGGTGTCTGTCTGTCCGTGCGGGGCGGTGTGTGTCTGTCCGTGCGGGGCGGTGTGTGTCTGTCCGTGCGGGGCGGTGTCTGTCTGTCTGTGCGGGGCTGATCCCGGGGCGGTCCCGGGGCGGGGCGGTCTCTCTGCTGTGCTGGGGCGGTCCCGGCGCGGCCCCGGCGGCGGCCGCTGCGCAGGGCCGGGCTGAGCCGGGCCGAACAGAACAGAGCCGAGCCGGGCCGGGCCGAGCAGAGCCGAGCCGGGCCGGGCCGGGCCGAACAGAACAGAGCCGAGCCGGGCTGAGCCGGGCCGAACAGAACAGAGCCGGGCCGAACAGAACAGAGCCGGGCCGAACAGAACAGAGCCGGGCCGAGCCGGGCCGAACAGAACAGGGCCGAGCCGGGCTGAGCCGGGCCGGGCCGGGCCGAACAGAGCCGAGCCGGGCCGAGCCGGGCCGAACAGAGCCGGGCCGGGCCGGGCCGGGCCCGCAGCGCCGCGGGCGGAGGCCGCAGCGCCCCCGCCATGCCCGCGCTGCCCGCGCCGGGCCCCGACCCCGAGGAGAGCTACGACTTCCTCTTCAAGCTGGTGCTGATCGGGGACGCCAGCGTGGGCAAGACCTGCCTCGTGCAGCGCTTCAAGACAGGGGCCTTCGCCGAGCGCCAGGGCAGCACCATCGGCGTGGACTTCACCATGAAGAGCCTGGAGATCCAGGGCAAGCGGGTGAAGGTGAGCGGGGCCGGGCCTGGGGGTGCCCGGGTGGGGCATCGGGCTGTCCTCCCGAGAGCATCCCCTGGGACACCGGGAGCAGCCCGGGGTGGGGACAGCGAGAGCATCCCTTGGGGGGCACGGGGAGCATCCCGGGGTGGGGGCACCGAGAGCATCCCCTGGGACACCGAGAGCATCCCTTGGGACACCGAGAGCAGCCCGGGGTGGAGGCACCGAGAGCATCCCCTGGGACACCGAGAGCATCCCCTGGGGGACACCGAGAGCATCCCCTGCGGATCACCGAGAGCATCCCTTGGGACACCGAGAGCATCCCTTGGGACACCGGGAGCATCCCGGGGTGGGGACACCGCGAGCATCCCCGGGCTGGACCAGCACCCTCGGGCTCTCGGCAGTCTCTGTTTACACGCCAGGGCAAAGCTCAGCTGGACTGTCACGCTTCCAGAAAGGGATGTGGAACCGGCACATTGAGAAAAGCGGTTGTTAAATTAGGCATGTTTAAAAGTTATCTTAAGGCACAGAGCGTGACAGGAAGTGCAGTTTTTATAGTTCTTCTCAAACCAGAACGAGTAAACCCTAAATTTGAGATCTGCTTTTCTCGTGCTGGTTGTTGGGGTGAGAAGGCGGGTAGGGCACATACCCGGTGGATCTGTCCTCAGGTTGTCGGGGCACAGATACCCGACAGCAGCCTGTGAGCACAGCAGTGTGAGCAGACAGTGGGGAGAAGAGGTGTGAAGCACCTGTGGTTTGTGGCGGTGCTGGGATAAACACCTTCACCAGCCCCTCCAGCGCAGTCATACAGCTGTCCTTCCTCACCCACTAAAAAGCGCTTCATGCTTCCCACTGCCTGGGAAGGGTCATGGAATTGTAAAGCTTTCCATGGCACAGAAATGCAGTAGTTGCACTTGAATTTTGTCCTGTGTTTACCAAAGTAGGTGTCAAAGTCCTCTATTGTCTTTTTATTATAAATTAATTTTAGTGAGCAGAATATTAAGCAGAGAAGTTGCAGAAAATGAGAGAAAGGAAGGCCCACATTTTTGAGGAAAAGAGGGGGATTAGAAGTTCCACACCTAGCAAATGTGTTTGTTTTCTTGGTAGTATTACACCTTTTCCTCTCATGTCTGGCTGGGGCTGAGGAGCTGAAAAGGAAACTCAGCTTTTCTGTTTGTGCCGTCACAGCCTCTCCTGCACTTTCTAGTGAGCTGGTAGGAGTGGGGTTCTACTTTAAGGTTCAGACCTGGCTCCGTTTAGATGCCAGGCACACAGAAAGTGACAAATGTGTCTGTCCCTGGTGCCAGGGGTCTCAGCCAGGGACTTCAGGGGCAGGGCAGGACTAGCCCAGGAAATCAGCCAAACTTCCTAGGTGTGCTTTTTTCATATTGTCAGTACTTACATATCAATATTTCCGTATTAGGAGTCAGTCTGTAAAAAAAATGTGTGGGTTATTTCCAAGTATTTTACCAAAGAAACACAAGAAATTGCAGTCTTGAGACTTTCTTTTTCTTTGGACTGTTCAGTACTTCCAGTTAGGAAAAAAATAGGAATGCACAGATTGAAGAGTATTTTAAGCATTACTTTAGGCAAATTATTCCAACATTGCTGCTGATTTACCTTACAGGCACTTTTGTCAGCTGCTGAGTCAGGCACACAACTGGAAAATGAAAACATTTGCTTGGAGGTGGTTTTTCTGTTTGGTCTCTTAGGGTGGGGGGTGTGTGTGAAATTGGGCTTTTCCAGCTGCGTCGAGATTTCGGAGCAGTCCATCTAATCTGGTGGGTTTGCTCAGCATGTTTGGAAACAGAAAGTAAGGGGGCATTTTATTACACTTCTGTGAGCTCCCTTACAAATCAGGTATGTGAGTCTTGCAGGTTTTACACACTTGGCTGTGGTGCAGGGTACAGAGATTGCAGGAGGAGCATCTCAGCTCCCTGGCCAGGTCATCCCCAGCCCGTGCTCAGGGAGAGATGCACTGTGCTCTCATTGCTTCTGCCTCAGGCACCCGAGACAGGCTTGTTTGAAAGGGTTTTGCATAAACTAATGATTGGGATGCCTCAAATCAAGAAATGTTCAGGAGGTGTTCAAAATACAGTCTAAATTACAGAAGTATGCAGGTGATTCTCTGCTGCTCCAGCATTGTTAGGAGTTTATGGTACTTGAGACAATACCTCCATAAGGAGTGCAGAGACTTGTTTTCCATTTAGCAAATGCTGCAGGAATAAGAAAGTCCCCATTTTTATGTTTTTATAAGCTCATCTTTAGAAGTTCTTTCACAACAAAGGTGTCTGCAAACAAAGATCCTAAAGAGCTTTTGAACACTACTTGCTCCACATCCCCAGTGGCCTGAGGTTCTTTTTTAGTCAGGGTCAGGATAGTATTAGAAGCAAACAACACTTATTTTGAGACTGAAACAAACATTTTAAAGTTAATTGTGTCAGTGCTCCCTTCTGCCTCGAACTTCAAGTGTTGCCATTACAGTTACATAATGCTTCTGAAACATTTGGAGCCCAAGGATTTTAAGTCTCACTTCCTTTTGATGCACTTTGTTGGTGAAGGGAAAAGATGGATGTTGGGATACAGAAGGTTAAGGCTCTACATATAATATTTTTTATTATTTATGAAACTTGAAGCTTTCCTTGCACCTTAAAGCTGTATTCCTTCGAGTGCCTCACATGGAATTTCATGCACTGCTGCTTCCTCAGCTGCTGGGCCAGGCTGCTGTGAGCCACGGGCTCCTGGAGGGGTTGGGGCTGGAAGGCCCCGTGGCACAGAGCCAGGCAGGGATTTGGCACGGGTAGCACGCCGGGGTCCCCTGGGACTTCCCAGGCAAAGCTCCCTGTGATCATCACCTGCATTTTTATCTCAAAGGCAGATTCTGACCAGAATATATCCAGAATTTCCCCATCAGCTTTATGAAATGTCTGCAGTCTGTATTCTTTTTAAAATGTCCTCTAGTATATGCTGTTTAACTGCTTGAAATTGTGGCATAGTACTGTCTCTAAAATACATCCTTCTTAGCTGGCTAAATCTTAAAGTACAGACTGTAGTTCTCAAAAGTTGGTCTTGTTAATCACTTTAAAGTGTTTAAAAGTTGTGTTAATCACTTAATGCATAGTGATTAAAGTCCTATTGATAAAATAATTACTTGTTCTCTAAGTGATAGAAATAATCTGGCAGCCAGAACAAATGTGTTTTGTAACTGTTATGTCACTGTAAGAAAAGACATTTATAAAATGCTGGAATCAAGATTTTACATAATGATAGGCAAGGACATTCCTAAGTCCAAGTCCATAAATCATGGTTAGTAATGACAAAATTCCTTTTCTTTTGATGAAGTGCCTCATGTGTACTGGTGAATTAATTATCTTTAATGTCTACTTCATGCTGTAATTTCCTAGTCTTTTGTATAAACGGAATACTTCTGTCCTCTATGCCATAGTTTTTCTCTCAGAATATCTTTCAGAAAGTAGCAGGAGATAAAAAGAGTTGAAAACACATTCCTTTTATAGCAAATACTTCTTTTTGTGTCATTGCACTTCTTCATTTACAAGCTTTTCCAGCCCATATGTTATCAAGATTATTGGCTTTTATTCAGGCCTCGTGGCTGTAAACTATATTCCTTTCAGAATGGGCCAAAATGTAATTTGTCATTATCTGGCCAAATTGCAAGTAATTTAAAGTTATGACTTTTTAACTGCCTTGTCCCTGACTGTTGATTTAAAAGGTTGCTAAACAAATACAGGCAAAGCTATTGATTATTACAAGGAAACAATATTCTTTGATATTGAGGGGAAGTGTAGCTCTGTCAACTACTTTGGCACATATAAGGCTGGAGCAAATGTGAATATTGCATTCCCAATAAACAGGGGTCCCTCATTCTCTGAAAATTGTGTAGGGAAACAGTTGAATGTCATTCTGACTGTTCTGTGTATGAATATCACTTTAAATTGAAATACACTGCCGTAGAGATGTTGCTTTTGGCAAAAACTGCATAGATGAAGTTGCAAAACTTTTGATGTTTTTAAGTGCAGGTGTTGTGATTTGCCAGCCTACAGAAATGTATATTATGGTTTGGCAGTTGAGATGACAGGACTCAGACATGGCTAGTTGGTTAAGATTCTTTTAGCAGTCTTTGTGTCCAGCATTTCACTGCTGGGAAGTTCTCTGCAAGTTGCTGTATTGTCACAAGAGTGACATTTCTGTTTCTGTAAAGGAAGGTGTCAGCTGTAGGATGTACTTACTTATTATTTATGCGGCTTCACAAACAAAAGTAAACCTGAACTCCTGTGATGCTTTAGAAGAATCAGGAGAGTACTTAATAAATTATGTAGGAAGTAAGGGAGGGGGAAATTATTTAATGTGTCTTGAGGCCATCTGTTAAGCATTAACCTTTGATAAACAATATGTTTATCAATGCAAGATGAATCCACATCGACCCATTTGATAATGCTCATTTACAATACTCTTCAGTCAACCTGTCACTCCCCATTTTCACCACTCTGCAGTTCAAAACCTGCTTTCTGTAGGCCTCTTCAGACATCCTAGAATCTTCCAGAGACCCTCCATAAATGCTACCACCTTCTGTTTTCTTCAGTACCTCCTTGCTTCAGTTTTTCCCTCGTGTGCCACCACGAAGGCTCTGTGTCCTGGGCAGCAGCTCAGGGGTGTGCCAGTCCCTTCTGGCAGCACAGCTGGGGATGCCCCAGGGATGCTGCTCCTGACCACACACACCCCTTGGGAAGGGGGAATGACACACACTCCCTGTGGATTCCTTCCCAACAGCAAAAGGTGAAAAAGATGTTCAGGACTTTGTCTGATGTACTTACGGGGATTATATGGAGTCATGAAGGATCTTACAGGGGATACCAGCCAGTTTGGTACCAGCCAGTGCTAAGGGCTCTGCTGTCCAAAAAATTTGAAGCTAAAAGCAGATCAAAATAACCAGCTTTTGAAAGTAAATGGGTGTTCAGTAGTGAAATAATTAGCACTAGAAAGGTGGCTCCTTGTCTTTATCCACTTGGAGTATTCTGTCATATTCCTTCTGAGCAATGGGTGTTTATTGCCAGTTCTTTATCCTGTTCTCATTTGTTACTTGTGGGGGTTCCCCTGAAGGCCGCCCACCGATCCTGTGTTTCATGGGTATTTTTTCTTAATATGAATTCATATGAATTAATAAGAGTATATTATTCTTAATAATTAATTCTTGGATGAATTCAGCACAGTTCTCCAGCAATCCCAGCTTCTGCCTTTCTCACACCAAAATTGTTGCCAACGTAATTACAAAATCAGGAATTGCTTAAAAACATTACTGAGTGACAGCTGTGGCTTCCATCACATTATTTATAAAGCTGAAGCACTTAGATCGAGGAAATAAATAATTAAGGACTTTCCTCATATACTACGTATGTTATATACTACAACAATACAAAAGAATACATGATCATATCTTTTTCGCTAAGCTGTGGCTAGTACAGTTCATTTGGTATTTGATTTTAACATTTAACTTATTCTGAGGGATTTTTGAATGAGAAGTACTAAAACTATATTATTTTCCAAAGAATTTGTAACTGTTACTTCTTGTCAAGAGATAAATGCTTGTAAATATAGTGTAACAGAAAGACTATATAAAATTTTTACCTTGATGTGGCTGTTTTAAATTACAGCTGTGATTGGTATTTACATGCAGTTGTCATGTTTCTTTTTCAATAGAATTCTTTGAAATGTATCTCTATACACCTGCTGGAGAAAATAGTGCTTACTTATGATGAGAACTGGCATTTTTGTAATGACCTAAATTATATTTTTTTAATCATGTATCAGACTGATCCCTGCTATATGGAAATATTTTTCTTGGAGTTTTCTAAAGGTGCTGTCAAGCAAACTAGCTATATTTTGCCCTTAGAAATACAATTTGCTTTAAATTAAGTCATCTGGTTCATAGTACTTGCTGTGTCTGCAGTGTGTATTTGTAATGTTTTAACATAAGACAGTTATTCAAACCTCAGACAGTGTGACAGGACAGGTGTTCAAGATTCCAAACTGGGGGAAGCCCCTGCTGACAGTATTGCCTTGGCTTGGCTTAAGTCAGTCATTAAACCATGGCTGTGTCTGCCTGATTCTCCCTGAAACAGAGAGCACTGCCCTGCTCCTTGTGCCCACAGAGGTGATGGGCACAGTGACACACAGTGTGCCAGCTGGTGTGTGTGTTGGCAAAGAAAGTGTCTGCTTAGGGCTGATACATCCTGGAGCCTCAGCAGTGAAAGCAAAGCCACCACAAACTGGAGATCATGGAAAAGCTGAATGGTTCAGAGTCCTTGCACAAGAGGAGCATGAAATTCAAGTGCCTGAGCTTACCTGAGCACATGGGCTGGGAGGAAGGGTGCCCTTGGGTGCTCTTGGATGCTGTTTGAGCTCCTGAGAAGGTCCAAACTGTGCTCTGTGCTGTTCCAGCAGGGCACTGAAGGCTGCAGCAAGTTTGTACCTCTGGTCCTGCAAACACAGACACAAATGCTTGAGACCACATATGAGGGAGTGCTGGTGACATTTGGAGGTTCTATCACTACTGAAAGGCTCTAGAAATTGGGAAGGACCAGAGAAAAGCAAATGTTGTACTCATCTTCAGAAAGGGCAAGAAATCCTGGGAGCTACAGGCTGCTCAGAATCATTTTGGTCCCTGGGAAAATCATGGAGCAGTTCTTTCTGGAAGAACTAACTTTTGACTCCACTTAAAAGCAGATGGATTTGTCACCTCCCAAAATCTGTCCCAGCCTCAATGATTCTGTGATTCTTGTGCCATTTACTTATACAGAGGTTTTCAAAATTCAGTATACAGCACATGGCCCAAGACTGGCTTGCTCAGTGACTCTGCACTTCCATTTGCTCCATGTGAAAAATGTAAGCTAAAACAGTTTTATTTTTTAATTTAAGAAGTTTCTAATTTGTCTGTATGCACAGAATCTCTCAGGCCTCTCACAAGAGTTGAGTAATCATCATTAGCCTTGTTTTGCACTTGACCTCATCAAGTATTGAGATTTAAAACTGCATAACAGGCACAAGGGTCTAGTGGGAGATTCGAGTACAGAGATCATACATAGACCTGCCCTGAACTTCCTTGTCTCCAGTAATTGCTGTTGACTGCTCTGAATCATTATCTGTTCCATTAATAGTCATTACTTTGTGGCTTTCTGTTTTCTGAGTCCATTACAGTCCCTTCCCCTTCTCTGAGAAAACTCTTACCAGAACTGAGAAATACTTTTTTCATTGGATTGATGCCTTTTAAGCTGCACATACATCATTTGGGATCTAAATGCTGGCTTAGCACAGGAAATGAGATCCCATCGGTACAGCCTTTTCCAAAGGGAAAGCTGCTGCTCAAAAATGCAGCAGAGTCAGAAGATACAAACAAAATGCTATTGTGCAAAAGAAATAAATAGAAAAATTATTCCATATTATTTGGTGTAAAACATCCTCTTTAAAATAGGAGTTTCAGAGAGAGGGGAACAGTAAATAACAGGTCCACACTATGGGAAGATTAAAAAACCCAGAAGTATTTGCTTATGTCCTGCTTCGTAAGAAGAGATGCAGAGTATAAGGAATGGCACAAAAAGACAAGCAGTGGTCTCTCATTTATCATCTGGGGATAGAGAAGTGAAAGTGCAACAGAGGGACAGAAAATATAAAATTTATAAAAGGAAATTCTTTGGTTTCATTGCTACTATATATTGAAGCCAAGAGCTTTGAAAGATTCCAAAAGGATTAGAGATTTATATGGAGGATGAGAACATCCACAGTTACTTTAGATTAAAAGATCCTGGAATATAAGCTGTCGTGTTCCAGGACATTAGACAACCTATAAAACAAGAGGATTTAGACAGAAGTTTTCCCTATGAGCAGGATATTGTGTTTGTCCACTCTGAGTTATTTGGCTTCTTCCTCTGGAACATCTAGTACTGGGAACTCAAACCCTGATACTAAACTCATAATTCTTATGCTACTGGATTTGGGCAAAAGTGTGTAAGCCAAGCATTTCTTCTTCCAGCCCTGATGTAATGTCTGTTCTGCCACCTGAAAAAGGACAGGTGACTAGACTGACTAGATCTTTGGCCTTACTGAAACCTAGCATTGCTGACGTTTTGTTTAGACACTCTTCACTATATTCTTTGAATTGTCTCATATTTCCTTCTAAAACAGCATCAGTGCTCTCAGGTGACATGACCACATCCTGCTCCGGTTGGTCCTGCCCCTGTAGCAGGACAGGCAAAGCCATGTCAGTGCCACAGGCAACATTCTAGTGAAAAACCACTGTAGTGTGTGACACGCCAGATGAACTGGAGTGGCTCTGCTGTGGGCAAACATCTCGTTCTGCTGACTCTGCTAGAGAAGGTGTCAGAGGGGCAGGGCTGCACACACAAGAGATCATTTCATAATCTGCCACAGAAGGAGCTCACTGCAGGAACACGGTGTGTCCCCAGTGATACAGATAGAAACATTGAGCAGCTAAGTTCTCAGCATATATTACATATATATATATATCTCTCTCTCAAGGTTCTCAGGCATGTATTGTTATCGCCCTTAAATCATGAACTCAAGACTAGGAAAGTGTGATGCCACAATGCATTACTTGCACAGGAGGCTGGTATCAAGGCCCGAGGGTGGGGTGCTGTCTGTCCCTGCCCCTGCTCACTGCCCTGCTGTGTCCAGCTGCAGATCTGGGACACGGCTGGCCAGGAGAGGTTCCGCACCATCACGCAGAGTTATTACCGCAGCGCCAACGGGGCCATCCTCGCCTACGACATCAGCAAGAGGGGCTCCTTCCAGTCCATCCCGCGCTGGATCGAGGACGTCAGGAAGTACGCCGGCTCCAACATCGTGCAGCTGCTCATCGGTGAGGAGCAGACAGCCCCAGTGAGCACTGCAGCCTCTGCTGGGTGGCAGCTCTCTGGTACTTGTTGAGGGTGGTCAGGAGTTGTGTTTTGGGTAGAAGTTAAGATTGAGCAGTAGATCCCGTTGGATATTCGACCAAGTTTTGTTTTAATTAGAAAGCATTGATTCATCAAAGCAGAGTTTTGCATGGATTGAGTTCTGTTGAGAAGTAATCAGCTTTGAATCCTTTGCATCTGCCCTGGTGGAGTGCTGGGTGCTCAAGATTTCCAGGTTCTGAGGCACAGCTGCTGTGGAGCTGTTCTCATGATAAAGATCCCAAGGTTTCCATGGCTCAGGGAAGCTCCATCATACCAAGCTGACATGTTTTGGTGCACTGGAACACCCACATGCTTCAGCAGACAGGGGATTTTGGAAGGCCTTTGGGGCAGTTGGGGTTTGTCAGTTCTCTGCTGGAAGTTCTGCTCCCCAGCCCTGATGTTTTGACTCTCAGGGCCTGTACACCTGCTAGTGCAACAGCAGAGCTGTTCTGGAGTCCTCTAGGGACCAGCAGACAGCTGCTGCTTTCACAAAATGGTTTTAGCTTTCATTTCTAGCCCGTTTTAGTCTTGTTAAGGTCTACAGCCACCAGTGGTAGTTACTTCTTCTGTTCTTTGTATGAGTCATACAGAAATACGGGTTGGAAGGGGCTTAGGAGTTTATCCAGGCCAACCTCCTGCTCAGAGCAAGACCAGTGTCATGCTGGTCAGGGATGGCAATCCTGCAGCTTCTCTGGGCAACCTGAGAACCTCCTGCTAAACACTTCCTGTGGCATAAACACTCATTATGAATTGCTCTGTTGTTTTCTTCTCTTGCAGGAAACAAGTCTGACCTAAGTGACCTTCGAGAAGTGCAGCTGGAAGAGGCGCAGGGTCTGGCTGAACGCTATGACAACATCATCTGTGCCATAGAGACCTCTGCGAAGGACGCCAGCAACGTGGAGGAGGCCTTTGTGAAGATGGCCACGGAGCTCATGATGAGGCACGGCGGGCCCATGTTCAGTGAGAAGAACACTGACAGCATCAAGCTGGACAGCAAGGACGTTGTGGAAGGCTGGGGCTGTGGTTGCTGATAAGAGCTAGGTGATATCCCTAACTGTACTGGAATTTAGATGGTGCTTCACCCTAATGCTGAGCAGCATGGTAGCCATATTCTCCTCCTCCTGTGAAACCAGCAATTTTGTAGAAGTTAGACACAATCCTGTTTGCTTTGGTGTCTTATTTTTTCAAAGGGACTTTGGAGAGGTAGTCCTGAAAGTCAGACCCTCTGAAAAACTTCCTCAACATTTGTCCCCGCTGTTTTATTTTCTGTAACCTTTGTACAAGTTACAAAAACGGAGGAAACAGCTTTGAGCTGGTGATGCGGGGTGGGACACAGGTGGTTGGGGAAGAGACATGCAAACCCAAAGTTCTGAAGCTTTTAGCATGGCACTGTTGGCAAAGGAGGTCACTTTTGGAAAAGGGAGTCTTGACAGTGTCTCTTGACACCCTCAGCACTCCACTAGTGACCAGAAAGTGAGGGTGTCTTTGATAAAGGTATTTCAAGGGTCATAATCCCCAGCATTCTGATTACAGGACCAAATAGCAGTCACCTGTCCTAGGGCATATGGATTGCTGGTTACTGCTGGAACAGGCCCAGGTGGGAAACCTTCTCTCAGGTTTTGTTATGGTTTTAAGTTACCATTTTAACAGAAGCAAAATCAGCCCAAGCAATACGACTTGACTTACTGTCAAGCAGGAGCAGGCCAGGGTAGTTCCTTCAGTACAGCCTCAAGGAGGGGGTAGATGCATTTCATTTGTATTGTTTGCACAGTGATAGCTCCTTTTTCCAAGTGGGTATCACTGAGGTTTTGCCCTCAGGTCTCATCATTTCATTCCACAGTTCAAGACCTGCCCCACTGGAAACAGGACCTGGAGAATCCTTGAACTGGCTGTAGCCACGATCTCCTGCCATGTGCCTAATGGTCATATACAGGGTTAATTGTGGTCAGGCATTTGACATGTTACCAGAGTGTTCCTTGCTTAAGTGGCATAAGTGGATTTCATTTTTGTATTGGTTTTGTGTTTTCAACCATCTCTTCGAATACCGGATGGGCATCTCATGGGACAGGAGCCCTCAGAGTAGCTGCAAACTGTATGCAGTGCAACTTCTTAGTTGTAAGAAACCAGAGTGATCCCTTCCCAACTTTGAACCCAAACGTTTCCCTCTCCCTATCACAAGTTAACAGTTCCTTTTCATTTCTTGAAAACATTTATCAGGGAGAGTCTTTCATTGTTGATCAGAAGTGTACGTTGGGTGTTGTGGCTGCAACTGCAGTACTGGTGGCAGCAGCCCTGGATCTGCACTCTCAGGCACCTTACAGAAATGCATTTGCAAAGGGAGCAGGAGCAGGGATGTTTTTAACTCTGCTGTTACAGCAGAGGTGTTCAGGGATGGCAAATGAGTTTTGCAATCCTGATTATTTGAAGGAGCTCATTTTCAGAAAGCAGCCATTTGAAGTAAAGTTGCTTGTCTCTTTTGGATAATCTAGATCAAAAAGGACTTGAATTGTTTTGCTGCTGGGGCTGCACCAGTTTAGCCATTCAGCATATCCAGTGTAATGAAAATTAGGAAGATTTAGGAAAGGGCTAATGGATACTAATTCTAAGACTATTAATCTTCCTGTAGAAAGTACTAAACTGTTCTCTGGTCTTTCTGTGTTTTTTTAACTATCAGGTAGATATTGAGGAGTGACATATGCTTTGTAGCCTGTTTGCTTCTAATCTAAGGCATTAGTTTTCAGGTTTTATAGTTATAACAGTGAAAGGGCCTTAAATTTTTCAACTAGTATAATTTTCAGAATTCTGATATTTTATATGGAAGGGCAGGCTGAGCTGCAGTTCTTGGTAGTATTTTTGGATAGTTTTCCAGGACATTCCCAGCTATTTACATCCAAAGATACCAGGCAATAAGTCATCCAGCTAGATGCTGAAAATGAGAATTGCCCAAACTCTGGATTTGTTAGTGTATCCCCTATCCTCTACTCTTGGGAGAAACTATGAAGACAGCCCAAGCTAAACCTGTCCTGGTGAGCACTTGGATGGTCCCTGAGGCACAGAACACTCGAGCATTTGACTTCATGTCATGACACTTTGCAGTTTACATGTGTAGGTCACAGCCCTGCAGTTCTGTGAGCTTGAACGTGGACCCCCAGATAAGCTCAGCCTCCCACTGTTTGCAGGATTAGTGCCAAATTATTTAGTGCTGATAAAAATTCACACGCGTTTAAGAACAGTGTTGCTTCTACTCAGACTGAAATCCATAGTTTACAAGTAACTCATCTTAAAACTGGAACAAGGTGCAAACTGAACATAAATCCTGCTTCCAGAGCAGTCAGTGAATGATTGTGTTTTTACAGTAGATGAAGAGATGGGGATCTGTTTTCTTAGTTTTGAGGTTTGCTTAGTGAATAAGTAGAATTAGCCCAGGCACGACACTTTTCCTTACCACTTGCCTGGATGTGTCTCCTAAACTAGTCTAGAGGGCTGAGGCTCTGTCTGCAGGTTAGTCTGTCTCAGTCAGATAACATGCAACACAGCAGCAGGGATTTGTTTGCTCTGTGTTCCAATGAAGGCACCAACTCCAGTTAGTTCTCATTTTGCTGTAGAAAACTGAGGCTATGGCTTTAAATCAGCTTTGTCTTCTAACTCTTGGCTCTTGGTGTTGTAACAAGTGTCACACAAGTCTGCATGCCCTCCTAACTGAGCACAGAGGAACACAGACTGGCTGAAGGCCTGGCTTGTTTTTCAGGTTAGGAGCAGGTGTTCTGACAGTGCTTGGGCTGTCACAGTTAAAGCTGCTTTTGATGCCCAGAGCCTTCCCCTTCCCCTGCAGCAGCACAGGGCTCGCGGGGCGGGGGCTTCTTGGCCAGAAGAAACAGCAAATGGGACTTGGAGCTTTTCACTGCCCTGCTGAGCCTTTGCTAAAGCTGCAGCTCACTCCCAGCTGTGAAACTCAAGCATTAGGAAGACAGTGCTGTTGGTTTAGTTCACTGATACTCTTGAGGCCCAAAGGGTACCTGGGAGAAGGGAGTGAGTAGCAATAAACCTGCGATTTACGGGTCCAAACCTGAGTTTCAGATCTTGGGTTACAAATGTGCACTGAGGGACATCAAGTGAGTAACTCAGTAGTGCATGTTCAGAGTTCACACCATGAACATGTGCCAAGAAACCTGTTTACTGGCAGTTGACCATTAACAGGACTATGGTGCAGTAATTGCTTTTAAGCAGATCTCCTTGGCTGACCATGTGTTTGCATTAGTATTTATCATTGATTTTTGGCAGTGCAAAAATATTACAAAAGCACAGAAGGGGACATTGATCCCTGCCTTGTAACACTTGGCAGTGGAATGCAGAGGCAAATACTGAAATGAAATCATCAGCAGAATGTGGTTCCCAGGAGCGTGGGCTTTGTTACCCTTTGTATTGATTTTGATTTAAGCTAATTTTATCTCCAGTCACTCATCCAGTCCATCACCACAGATGGAACTTGTACAAATATTTAGAATTATGTAAATACAATTCCAAATAAATGTCAGCCCAGAAACCTGCTAGCATTGGCTTTGCAAAGCAAAATTTGTAAAGAAAATTAAAATACTTAAGACCAGAGGAATAGTTCCTTTATCACTCTCACTGTTCTGGAAAGCAGATTATTTAGGTGGGAAAAACTACAAAACTAAATGAAGGCCAGCTAATACCAGTAATGGATTTCCAAGAACTGCACCAGAAGCAGAGCCCTTTCTCATTTTCTCTCTTTGACCAAGAGCAGAGCTGATGGCTGGGGCAGTGCATGGGCAGCTCCCTCACACACCCTGAAAGGTCTCCCTGGACTGGCCCCAGGGTGTTTTGGCCAGGAAGATTCACCCCTCTCTTAATCCCAGCTGAGCATTTGAATGTCTTTGGTATCTCACACCAACCTGAGGGAGTTGTGACATCACTCATTTCTCTGTGTGGGATTGTTTTTCTAATGGTACAATGAAAGTCTCTTTAAATCAAGATGAAGTTACATGTTCTTTCCTTCATTGAACTGGTTTGTCTTTACCTATCCTGCTGCCAAAACATTTATATATTAACAGACCACTGAAGTTTACCCTATTATTTTGGGTAAACAGTGTGCTGGAGGAAAATGAAGTGAGAACAGTACATGCTTTGTGAACCTGAAAAATGAAGTTACTCTTCCTCTGGTACCTTCCAGCCACGGAGAGAGCTCAGTTTAACCCCTGTCTGGCATTCCCACAGGATATGTGTGGTCCTTGGAATTAAAGGAAATGAATCCCAGTTTGGGCTAATCGCCCTAGCCACTTAATTTTCCCTGCTCAGATTATACGAGGTTGTTTTATCAACTAAAAGACATTCTAAGTTTATAAATTTGGCAATAAAAGATGCCAGGTTGCTCATGTAGATTAATAGTTACATTTTATTGCGGTTGTATGAAGTGACTCTCGAGTGACAGAGTCCTTGGTAATGGGGCTGTTCTCAGATTTGACAGTTCTTTTCCATGCTGTGAGAAAAGATTCACAGATTTGGGAAATGCTGTCTCAGCTTTATTTTTGTAGTATTTGTAGTTTTATTTTTGCAGTGTCTGTAGCAGTGCTGACCATCCCACTGCAATTCCAGTTAGAGCAGCAGCCTCCGGGGTGTCTCGGCTTTTCCGCCCAGGTAGTTAGGTTAGTGAGTTGGGTTACACAGCTCTTTGAAGCAGAAAAAATCTCAGATGGAAGCATTTCATTGCAATCCCCACTGTGTACTTTAGGAAAACCCCAGTTTAGTTTACTTGGAAAAGAGCAGGGTTACAAAATCAAAACAAACAAACCAGCCCAAATGTATATTTGCCCTCCATGGAATTGTTGCCAGGGGTTAGATAAAAATAGCCAGCACGCTCCCCTCTCCTGATCTTAGTATGACAAGTTTCATCACTTTTTAGGATAACTGAAATATGTTAAAATGCACTTTAAAAATAATCCTTTGAAGCATAAAAGGGTTGCAATTTTTTTTTTCACTGTGTCTTTTCTAACAAGGGTTTCTATTACTTGGATGCTGATAAAGGCAGTACCTGAATGACAGAGTTGCCCTGTTGTCGCCTGTGAGTCAGTGGCCAGGGGAAGGGAAGGGAAGGGAAGGGGGTAACTTCACAGGGATGAGGGGAGTGAAGGCTGAGGAACAGCCAGGGAAGATTTTCTGTGTGGTCTGATTAAAAGTGTTAGGTTTAATCAATGCCTGCTGAGTTCAGAGGAGATCCTTTCCTTCCCAGAGGTGAAATAACGCACTACTCGAGGAGCTGTGGGTTTTACTCTTTGCACCCCAGAAATGGGACTGCCTTCTGTCCTGAAGAAGAGTGGGCTGCTGAGAACTAGGGAAGTGTATGGCAACAATTGGTTAACATTTGGAGAGCTGTTAGATCAGCTTAGAGTTGTATTTAGAACCCATTCCTTCCATTATGAGGTTAAAAATAGGTCTCTCTCTCCCCCAGGACACCATTTGAAAAGAAGATCCAAGATCATACCTTAATAAAAATTCATTGACACTTTTTTTATCATTAAAAAGTCACTTTCCATGTTGTTTTCATGTCACTTTTACACTTCATTCGGATATTTCCAATTTTATTATCCAGCTGAACTGCTGACACTGATTTTACTTTTTCTCAACCTCAAATTTAACACAATTCTGAGGATTAACCTTCCTATCAAGAAGCATTTAAGCTTTCATAAGGACATATGAAACACACCTTAGCTTTAACCACGCTGTAGAAGTTTCAACCTCAGTTTCCCCCCCTGAACTCGCTCAGCTCCTAGAGCACTTTTCAGATGTAGTAACTAGATAAAAAAGATCCCCATTTCTGTAAATGTCAGCAGAGAAAGTCCCTTACACAGGACCAAAATTGTGTCAAGCCAGCAGTTTGAACTTCAAACTGTTCAATCAGTGAAAAACACATGTTATGGCACAAAGATTATCTTCTTCAGATAAAAGCAGAGGAAACACTGGGAGGCTGTATTTCCTTAGAAACTCCTTTTTCAGGCCCTGAGCCACATAATTTGTGTATTTCCAAAAGTCAGTCTCCTAGTGACTGCCTTTCCACTGCCCTGTGATGTGGAGCATGTGAGATCAGCACCCTTTTTTCTGCCATGAGTTCTCTGAGCAATGTAGATTGCTGTGAAGATGTGAGGGAGTGATTTTTGGGTACCTAAACTATCTCATGTGGAAACAAGGGTGGGAAGGACTGTCCTCTGGACACGGCATGCAAACTTGTGACAACTTGAAGGCATTTTTTAAAAGTGAGCCAAGAGCTGAATTTTCAGAGATGTTAAAGCTGCAGACAGGGCTGTCAGTGTCTTCAAAAGCATCTCGGTACCACTGCAAAAAGAGCACAAAGTGGTTTTGCACTAAAGGGAAATGGTTATCAGAGATAAAAAACATTAATGTGAAAGGCAGAGCATCCTGATTATTCTGCATTTTTCATGTTCCTTCCCTATTTCAATGCTGTGCATAAGGAAGCATTTTTTTCCCTTTATAAAAGGTATTAAAATAGATTATTCTAGGTGTGAAAAGTAGTTTGATACTTGACAAAATAAAACGCTATACACATTTTCTTGGGAGAGTGATAGTACTGCTGAGGAGAATAACTCTGCAAATAGGGTCTGGTGTTGTAGGATCAGGGATTCCCCCTGGGTTGGGTTGGAATGGTGTGACACACACCCCCCATTCCCAAACCTGGGGAAGCCAATGGATGAGACCAGACAGAAAGTAGATACAGGCATATACTGAGCACAAGGTGAATTTAGTTATTTGTAATGGTTTTTAAAGATTCCTATTTTCTAAGTCTGAGCAGAAATGGTTCCTGGCAGTGAGGTGTGCTCAGTGCTGTCCATCAGCCTTTCCCCCCTCGGTGCCTCACTGGGTGACCTGAAGGTACAAACTCCAGGGACAGGGAGCCTTCCTGCCAGTCTGGCTCACACACCTCTTGGGGAGAAGATGAAAATCTCTAATTCATATTGAATTCATTCACTGCATTCCAAAATTATCTGAGGGCTTTGGATGATAACAGTGTTAAAATGATTCTGCATTTTCTAGCACAAATCTGTTGCTTTTTTCCAAGGTTTCTTCAAGAGATGCAGGCTGTACCTTTCTAATCATCAGTAACTGTTTTGCTTTGAAACTTTCTTATCACAAACTGTCTAGAGCATTTGGAATATGAGGAGACAAGGGAGCAAGCTTGCATACTATGGTAATTTTTTATACTTTACCTTCATCTATTTATGAATTTATTACGAAAAGTATTTTTAAACATATGAAACCTGCTTTTGTTGTGAATTTTAGCGAAGTAGTGGATACATTGTACTGTGTATCATTAAAAAGGTTTAATTAAAGTAAACATTTGGCAATTAATATCTTTTGTTGTTATTCTATGCATGTACCTTGTTGTGATATATTATCAGAAACAAAATCCAGTTTTAAGAAGTTATGTATCCTGTTCTTCAGTGATGTGTGGTCAACTTTGACACAAGATATGACCTAATGTACCCTTTATTAAACAAATGGTGCTTAACTCTGACCCTTACAAGTGTCCATCCCCCCAGAAATGCATGCACTTTAAATTGCTTGAGTTAGTTGAGCTCTCCAGCACAACTGCCTGGAAGATAAGAATTAAACCCGAAATTTTCAGTATTGGAGAAGTGCAAATAACTTTTTCAGTGCTTGCAATGAATGTAGTTAAATGTAGTTACCAGTGTACCTTCTCAAGGGAACATTTAGATCTTGGATTTTATTGAATTGTTGTAAATTAAACAAAGAAGCACCCCTTTCTTTTTGCTTGGCTCGTTAATTCTGACATCAGCAGATGAATATTTTTGATCCACAGGAGCCAAATACTGAATTATTCGGTTCAGTGTTCACTCTGCTCCTTCAGCAACAGCCTCAGGTACCAAAACAGCCACAAGGAGCTGTCAGTGCAGTGGCCACGCTCTAAAGCTGCTTCCCTGCAATGCAGCTGAATTTGGTAGTTAATTCTCTTGTAATGACACATTCTTTGCTGCTGAAACATTCAGATCCATGTCACTGGTGTGCGCAGTGAGGGACAGAATGGGGGGAGAGAGGAAGGATGCAAGTATTGTGTTTAACACAGAAGTCATGCAAGTGTCGTGCTGAACACACACCCTGTCTTGGCAGGGACTGGCCTTTGCTTTCTCACGGGTTCTGCACATCTGTCCCAGAGATTCTAAATCTGGGGGGGAAAAACCCCAACTTTTCCCAGTGTATTTTTTTGGATGTTGGGAATTCCAAGGCCGTGATATGAGGAAAAATGTACCAGTTTATAGAAAGCTGGGTTCCATTTCTGTAAATGCCACTGTTGCTACACCCCAGTCCTGGAACAGAACACGTAGAGCAGTTCTAAGCCCTCACCAGCCAGGCTGCTGTGTCACCTCGTCTGACACAGAGGGGACACACCTGTGTCAGCACAACCTCCTGGTCCCATGGCTGTTTCCTGGGTCATCCTCCACAGCTCTCACTGGGAGGGAGCAGCGTGGGGGCCACCACATCCCCCCAGGACACCCCCCAAAATGTGAACTGCTCATAAAAGGTTGTGTGGAGGGAAAGGCACCCTGAACAAAACCACCCCTGCTCTGATCTCTGCTGCCTCATCATCTGTGTGTGGCAACTTAAATCCATATCATTAACACGTACCTTGAGTTTCTTGTGGAAAACAACCCTGAGAACTGTTTAGTGGCTTATTCTAAGGGCATATAACAAACACTTAAAAGTGCCTTTAGTTGAATTTCTAGGAACTCTCCCTTGAATTGTCGAGCAATGTGGAACAGTTTGGATACAGGAGGAGATCTACACACACTACAACCATTTTTCATTTGCTGTAAGTGAGGTCAATTGACCTTCATATGTAGCTTGTACTTGCAAAAAAAAAAAAAATCCTATTTTCTATAGCCTAAATTCACTGAGTATTTTTCCTCCCCATCTGTGGTCAGGAATTTAGCTGTTAAGCAAGCAGAAAGCATATTCCCAGATACACTTCCATAAAACAAGACAGCAGTCCCAAATCCTATTGAAAATCCACTCCTTATTCTCTTCCCCACACAGCAGGTGCTGCTTCTGCTTCAGAAAGAGGTGAGAAGATCAACCTGTGCAAACCCTGCTGGGTGTGAAACTGCAAGGCTTGTTTAGAACAATCCTTGATTCCAGTACTGGATTCTGAGCTTGGCAGACAAGACCAACACAATGCAAGGAGAAGAACTTCTAACTGAGACCAGCTGAGTCTCGGCTGGTCCCAGCTGCACAAAGTAAACTCCCCTGTGCTACTCTGAATTTGCACTGATTTGGTTTATTCACAGAAATGACCATAGAAACACACTCTTTGCCGAAACTTAAACGTGCAGGCTGTTTCTGTCAACACTGAAAACAGGATATATTTCATCACCCAAGAATTCATCCTTGTCTAGACAAAAGATTTTAGTACAGACTGTGTAAGAAATGCTGTGACACCACACAATAAAGACTATTAGTACCCATTTCTGTTCAAGTTACAGCCCACAGAAGCACACCACTGAGCCTGCAAGAAACTCCTCTAGGCCCAGCTTCTTCCCTTTGACACTGAAGGGAAGATTCCTGCCTCTTCTGTGTGTGGTGTTACTCAGGTCACCCTTCCTTCCTTCCTTCCTTTAATCCCTGGAGAGGCTGCGTGGGGACCAGCACAGCTCCACTGCACTGGGCATCCCGACATGGAACTCCTGCGCTCAGAAGCTGGCAAAGTTCAGCTGGCACTGGAGCCCTGACACCCCAGGGCTGAGCCAGCATGGGCACATCCCACCCCTGCCAGTGCACCCAGCCAGAGGGAACAGCCCCACGCTCCAGGGACTGCCCATCCCTTCCCCGTTTTACAGAAACCTGTGGCATGTCCATCCCATGCCACAGCTGGCTGTTTTTGTGCTGAAGAAAACCCCCAAAATGGAAATTTCATAAAGCATGTAAATCCTAACCCTGAAACACAGCTCTTACTAATCCCCCTGTCCTTCTGGTTCATTTGAAACCATCTCCAGCACATTTTGGGGTAACTGTGCCTTTCCCAGCAGCTGGGAGGGGAGTCCCTGACCCACTCTGAGCTCCCAGGGCACAATTTCAGTCCCTGACAGGGAAAACTCACCGTGGGCTTTGTTTTGAGGGTGAAATGGGGATGCCACAATGGGGAATGACACTCCTCACCTGCTGATAGGATGCAGAAAAAGAAGGAAAAAATAAAAAAAAAAAGAGGGGGAAAAATTAAAAAAAATAGAAGGGGGGGAAAGGGAGAAGAGGAGGGGGAAAGGGGGAAAAAGGGGGAAGGAAAGGGAAAAGGGGGGAAGGGGGAAAAGGAAAAAAGAAAAAAGGCAAGGGGAAAGGGTGATGGGGGGAAGAAAGGAAAAAGGGGAGAAAAGGAGGGGAAGAAGAGCAAAAGAGGGGGGAAAGGGAGGAAGGGGATGCAAGGGGAAGAAGGAGAAGAAGGGGGAAAAGTAAAAATAAATAAAAAAAAGAAAAAGTGGAAAAAGGGGGGGAAGAAAAGAAAAAGAAGAAAAAGAAGAAAAAGAAGAAAAAGAAAAAGAAAAAGAAAAAGAAAAAAAAGAAAAAGAAAAAGAAAAAGAAAAAGAGGTAGGAGAGGGTCCCTCCCGCCACTCCGACCTTTTCCCTTTTACAACTTGAAAAGATTATTCCATAACACACCAATGGGTGTAGCATATGGATTTATAAATGTAGAATATACTATAGGAATTCCTTTTGTTGCATTTAAGAGGATTCAATTTTGACCGGATTAATTGGGGGGGGGGGGGGGGTATCAAAGAGGAGATAC
>JAWWTY010000022.1:19350459-19387600 GCA_035222235.1 Margarornis squamiger | reverse complement strand
CCCCCCCCCCCCCCCCCCCCCCCCCCCCCCATCAAAGAGGAGATACCTGAAAATTTGTTTTCCTTGAAATAAAAGTCTCACACATTCCTCTACCTTTACCTGAAAAAGGTTTCTGAAGAAAAAAACCAGACACTGAAGACAATACAGGACTGTAGTTTAAAATCCTCTACATGTTGTATTAGCAAAAATAATTACAGGATGTATTTTTGAAGGTTGGTTTTGAGATGCTTTTTGGTTTTAATACAACAAGAGGTGTCAAAAATAAAAACACTACTCACAAAGCACAGGTTCTGCTTACAAGAAACTCCCCCAAGATGCTCAAAAGTATTTTTGAATGTGATTTCAGTGATCACCTTCTGCACATCCTGGTCACTCGGGTGTTTCCACAGCACTTTTAAACTTGGAAGAAGTATTGTAATATCCAGCAGCTCCCCTGTGTCCTGACTGACACTGAGCAGGACACCTGGGAAACACGAACCCTTCCAAAGAGCTAAATGTCAAAACTGAAATAAACATTAAAGATGGTCAAGTGAAAGTCCAAGTAAGAGGACAGTGAAGGAAAGGAGAAAAAATGTTAAGACAGGGTCTTAGTCTTTTCCTTATCTAACGTAATATTAATTCATCTCACTCTTAGAGAATAATTGGAAAGAATATTATACTAAACTCAGTTTTACTAAATAACTCCAAAAAAATTCCATGTTTTAATAGTACAGATTGAGATTTCTTCTGAGGATTTCCACATCTCAGCTTGTTACTAACAAAGAATCACCGCATTTCATTTTAAAGTGCCACAGCAGGGAATGTTAGGAATTACAGTGCCCTGTTCCATGATACTTCTTTTCAACGGGAACTCACTAGACTTCAAATCCTTCCTTCAAAAATTATTTTTCAGGATATGTCACTGAAATCTTTGCCTCTGGTGTAACACAAGTGTCTACTGCACCAACATGTCTCTTTTGTGTTTTACAACAATACCTGAGTATATTAATGGTCTTTGTCCACCCCTGTGCCAACAACAGCCTGCTCTCTGTTCTGTGGTGACCCAGCTGCACACCCTTCACTCTGAGGCTCAGCCACACCTTCATACAAACAAGCACATTAAATTCAGCTCAGGCAGACTCACATTCACACCCCTGCCATGCAGACACAGCCTAAATGGTCTGGGGGGGCATACACTGAAAACCTGTCTTGCTTTTGGGTAACAACCAGTGGCAGCCTGGTTAGCAGCCAACAGCGTTTCCTCTATACATATATATAAGGGATGAAATTTAAAAACTAGATATATAGTTCCTTCATGAACCTTCTCAAGTGTTCATGCATATTCTAAATTAAAAAGGAGAAACAAACTGACCATCTTCTGTTCTTCCAACATTTTTATTCCTTCCTTCACCAATTCTCACAGTTAGAGAGCTCTGCAATGTGCTTTAGTACTGAAACAATGTGACTTCAAATCATCCTGACATGGTACAAAATTACAATCATCACTCAGATTTGGCATACTTTGCAAATAGTTGGTGTGTTACAGAAAGTGCTAAAGAAATGAGTAGATACCTGTTTATTGTACCAATAAAAAGGCAAGAATGTGCTGCTGTAAATACTTTCCCAGTGAAGAAACAGGAAATGAACTGTTTAGAGCAGTGTTCTTAAACCAGATCCAGTGAGATATATTACAAAATATTATGAGTGATAAATCAACAATCCTGACAGTGGAGAGAGGGATTACAGTGATTTGCAAACAGGGAAAACACACCAAAATGTGACTTCAGAGCAGCTGTGTTCTCTTCATGGCCTGGCTTTTCATGTTGTTATTGGGATGATGAGCACTGAAGAAGCTGGCCAGGAAGTCATTTAACCCTGTGCCACCACCTGTCTGTCAATGCTTGTTAGCACAGAAGTATTTTCTCTTGGATGAAAACATTTAGAAGTATTTTACAAAAATAACATCAAATAAATTACTTTTCTGTTTTTTTGTTTTTTTTTTTTTTAAATGAACAACTATAAAATCAAAGAACCAAACAACATATAACATGGACACAAGATGAAATATATTACACTAAAGGCCAGATAACTACCACAGTGGTACGAGGCTTCAAGTAAATTATCAGGCACTTTTTGGCCAAGCAGTAGTCACTCATTCAGTGGCAAAGTCCCACTCACAGGAACACCTGAAACAGAATTGCTAAAGCTTTCTAAGACTCTCAATTCCTCAAAAAAAAGTGCAGATAGAAAGGCAAAGACAGAAAGGCCAAGTATTGTGCCCAGTCTTGGCTGCTTTCCTTGTGGACGGGGTACCAAGGCAGCCCTGCCAATCCTACGTGGGCAGTGGG
Organism: Margarornis squamiger; assembly: GCA_035222235.1. Taxonomy (NCBI): domain Eukaryota; kingdom Metazoa; phylum Chordata; class Aves; order Passeriformes; family Furnariidae; genus Margarornis; species Margarornis squamiger. Next base: position 19,385,273 of record JAWWTY010000022.1, on the reverse strand, counting down.
GAAGCAACAGCAGCTCCAGACACAGGGGAAAGCAAACAGGAAGAAGGGCACCAGCAGCGTTATGGTGAGCAAGTCCCAGTCAGAACAGACTTGAACTCCACTCTGATTTAGGAGCTCTCCTCACTTGCAGAGCGCCCAGCACGTTGTGCTCTGCACCAGCCCTTCTGAAACTGAGTGACTGACCCCAGCACCACACTCTGAGATCCTCAAGATCCCAAATATCTGCAGGCTAAATCTTCCAGCAAACAAAAGAAGGTACTGTCATGGGGGAATTAAAGTACCAGAAACATGAATAGGCTACTATGAAATATTGCTCTTAAAATACCTAACATAATGAAGAGGAGGACAATAAAGGCAACTAAAGCCAGGAATTCATTATTTTGAAGTACTATAAAAAGCATTATTGATATTTAACATACTTAAACATACTCATACACCTATATATACTACCAATAAACACACCTAATGCACTAATTTAGAAGTTAAAAAATTTTAGAAGGCAGCAGGTTGCAGCACAATTGTAAAGCACAGCCTGTGTTTTGGGAAGAAAAGCACAGCACTGAGTGGTCCTTCAGAAATCACATCATCTCAGCTAGGTGCGAAGTTCTCCAGCTGGAAGACCAGGTCTACAGCAGCATCAACATCTGGCACGATGTGGTCTGGTTGGACGAGGGCCGGGTCGAAGCCGAAGTCCCTGTGGCCGTGGAACACGGCGCGGGCCGGGCTGTGCCCGAACACCCCGGTGCACACCAGGACAGACCTGCACCGGGCAGCAGCTGCAGCCGCCAGCCGCCTCTCCCAGCTGTGCACAGCTGTCCCACGGCCCCGGCACAGCGTGGCAGGGCCTCTGCCAGCGGAGACCTTGGCCTGAAGGCGGGACGTGGAGCCTCTCCGGGAGCGCTCCTGGAGGAAGCGGTTGTACAGGTTGGCACCGTAGACATCCGTCATGACGTTGTCTCTGCAAGCAGAAGGGAGCTCGGTCAGCAGGGCAGCCTTAGCTGCCAAATGGCCGTGCATGAAGGACACTTGTACAGTTTCAGTCTCCAGGTTGGCTTATACTTTAACAGCTTCACGTGGAGTTCTGCAGCCAGAACAGGGAGAACTCCGATCCCACAGCTATTCTGTTACACCACTGTCATGGAGTGCGACAGGATAACAGGGAGTCACTCTCCAGACTGGAACTACAGACTGGAGCGGGGGGAGGGAAAATCAAAGATAGGTACGAGCAGTCCATGAATGAACTTGTTATGTTTCTAAACATCTTGGAGCTTCTGGAACAGTCTTAAATACAATGCAGCTCTATGTCTTTCTATGAATAGGATTCTGTGATGTGCCAGCACACACAGTAGCATATGACCAAGCTTAAGGCCCTCACAGATAAATTCAAGCTCTACATTCTCTAACAACTGTCATTTACTCAAAGCCAGTTGATGTTATACCAGTAAGCCTAAAAAACCAAGCACCCCGGTGAATGCTTTTTGTTGGATTGACACAGCTTATTACAGAAATAAATAAGTAAATAATCTGAAGAAATCTTAGTTGCATATAAACCACTTTTTGTGCTATAGAAGTTGCACATAAGAAGGGCAAAGTGTTATTAATTCTTAAGACTAGAAACACATAAAAGACACCCCAGCACCGAGCCACAAGGTGGGAAGAGTTGTGCATTTTCCTTGGCTGGCATTTGTGCTGCTAATGACTTCTGCTCCTTAGGCTCAGCACACCTTACCCCACAGCATAGAGGGTGTGGATGGGCTGCTGCCAGTGCCTCTGCAGGGCCTGGGCACGGATCAGCTGCTCAGCATACTCGTAGGTCAGTCTGCTGGGCTTGCCCATCAGCGCCTCGTACTTCAGGTCTCTGCCAGTGATCTTCTTGTAAATGTTCTCCAAACAAACCATGAATGTTCCATGCCCAAACCTACACAGACAGAAAAATAAATCAAGTTACAGTAAGCAAAGATTAAAACAAACAAACAAAGAAAAAACCCAGCTTTTTATTTCAGGATTTTTTAGGAATAAACCATATAGCATGCAACATTTCTGCAGCCATTTCACTGGAAATAAAGGGCTGGTTTGCTGAACAACAAACGCCATAATAAAACCACGTTATTGGGAAAGCACAATACATTTTTGTAGATTTAACATTGCTCACTGTAGATGTCCTGGCTGCCTTACTGTAGCTGAGACTATCACACACACATCTTCTGCCACCCTGCTAACTGGAGTGAGCTTTTGCTGCCAAGGAAGGGTATCTGACAGATCTTTGACCCAGGACTGAAGCAGCAGTCAGGTCACAATAACAAGTTTCTATTTCAGCATATTTTCAAATTATAGACTGAGAGGAAGGGAGGGGAAACAAAACTATTAAAGAACTACCTTCTATTGAAGGCAAAATCAAACAAAACCTCTATCAGAGGCCGTGCCACCTGGTTCTGTGTGTTCTACTCATTCCTCTGATGTTCCTTAAGGAGATCACTGCACTGTCCTCAGCTCAAAACCACTCTGCTTTCAACCAGCAGGGTCAGCTCTTAACCCTACCAGGAATGAGGGGTGGAAAGGAGAGATACCAAAGGAGGACCTAATGAAATGAAACAATGGCCTTGATAATTTTTTTCATTTTTTCCCTTTGAACTGAGACTCTGAGGCCCTCATGCAAAAACCTCTCTTTCCCCACTCTTCTGGGAGTGAGGATACAAAAGGGTTTAGAGCTTAAAAGCAGTTTTTCTCTTGAGTAACTGGTTTCCTGGGTGCAATAATGCAGACAGCAATAAGGCAGCATTAGCTGAAAGTGCACTGCTTAGAGACCTTGCACTCAGAGCCAAGACCTGCTGTGAAGCTGCAACAAGCATTTGGTATTCCAGAGTTGGCTGAATTTTACTGGAGAAATGAGGAAACCCCAAATACACACATGTTATTAAGCACTTACCTTGGGGACTGTGCCTCAGCTACCCACATCAGATCCATGTTACAGGCAAGCACAGGAATGTGAGGGTAGTTTTCATGGTGATAGGGATTTCCAGGATAGCCACTGGTCAGCAAAACATCTATTATCAACTGCAGGCTGGTTTCCCACCTGACTGGCTCCCCAAACAACACCACAGCTGTGAGAACCAGAATTACAAAACAGAGTTATGGAACTGCTAACAGGGCACCCAATCTCTGACACTTGGTCTAAAGAGACTGAATAAGTAATTTAATATAACCATGAACTGATCAAATAGTCACATATACCTAATTAACTTTAATTTAGGTATTAATATTTAATGTATCACCTACCCATCCATTCACAAAAAAATCTCAGAAGTAACAAGACCCCACTGCAAAATCTACAGGTTTAGGAATTTAGGTTTTTTATTAACTAAGTTTCTCCAGAGCACCCCAAAATATTATCTTTTAAATTGTATTTCTAAGTCTTCCACACCTTTGTAAATTCTATTTTTACATACAGTATTTAAGTAATCCATCAGAGATGTTATTTTGTTCATCTTAGAACAAAACTGGAATGTTGTCTTTAAACATTTTTCTGGTCTCCAGCAATAACGTGACAAGGATTGTTTAAAATCCTAAAGTCCCATTTCTACTTTCCTGTAGTTGAGATGAGGGTGAATACAATGTGCTGAAACAAGATGCTTCTCACACTACAGCTCTGCAGGGACCATCCTGACTCCTTGTAAGGACTACACCAATTATTTCTGAACACATGTCAGTTCATTCCTCATTCTGGAAAGGAAGGCACCAACAGCCTGTTAAAGGCAGATGAAAAGGAAAGGAGACCTCATGTAACTTTGAAACTTCAAAACTGCACTCATTGAAAAACACCTTTACCACACATAATGCATTCCAAATGAATGACAGATGTCATTAACAAAGAAATTTTAGAATTGTCTCAGACAAATTTCTAAAGTGCCCAGCAATCTAAAAGTAATTTCTGATTATAAAGTAGAATAAAGATATTTCACCTATGAACGGATTAAGTTAAAAAAAGATAACTGACCCTCAATCTTGGGAAGCTCCACAGCAGAGGGGGACTGCAATAAGAAAAAAGTGAAAGTTTTCTACAAGATGAAACATCTACTACTATTTTTCACAGACTAAATTCCAGTGTAGCTCCCCCAGGCGCCTCCTGCAGCAGGGCCAGGCAAGCTCTCCCTGCTCTGGTCTGTACCTGAGGTGAGGTCACTCATCTGCACCCTGCAGTGACACCCTGCAGTGACACCCTGCCCAGTGGCAGCAGGCAGGTAGGTCAGCGTGCTGCACAGGCACAGCCCCCTGCTGCTGAACTGCCTCTGGAACACCTGAAACTCCAGGTGTTGGAGTCACTGTGTATGAAAGTGTGGATGTTGAACTTTCCACAGGAGGAAGAGGCCTCTAGTATTATCAGGACATTTGAAAAATAGTTTTTGTGGTGTATTTCTTTAACACTGCTAATACAGAAAAATGCATTTGCTAAGCAATTAAGAGTTTGCACTTCATTATTTACTCTCTACAGTGCCAAACACATTAGCAGGTTCCTGACCTTCCCCACCCCAGGGCTGAGGAGCTCAGCAGAAGGTGATGCACCTGAGCTGTGGATTCTGAGAGCCACAGGGAGTGTCTGGGCTTCAGTGGGGAGCATCCACTGCACAGACTGCCCCTGGACCTGCACAGCCCACACAGGTGTTTACTGCGGGCGTACTCACTTCTCTTTGCAATTCTGCACAATGCAGTTGAATCCATACTGTACATACTGTTAACATTTAAGTATATTTAAATAATGCTACAAACAACATAGGGAATCCTTTGGAGGGAAATTAATCACCTACAAAGCATTATTTTAAAATCACAGCCTACAACCAATACCACCACAATCCCATACTGTAGAAAAAAATCTTATGTTATCTTCTACACATCTGAAGAAGCTTATCAGCTTTCCAAGACACATTTTGAATTCGGTATCTCTATTAGATCATCAATTTTGCCACTACAATAAGTTACAAAATCAAAGACTGGGTTAAAGAATTACCACTGAGAGAAAAATACAGAGTTGTTCTTGAAAATGTTGTAATAAAATAAATAAGGAAGCAGAAAAGCAAAGTCAAAACATAATGTAAGAACAGCAGCATTAACTTGGTAGTTAAATATTGAGCCCTGTTATAGAATACTATGCAATGAGCAAACAAAGAGCTTTAAAACAAAAATATACACTCACCAGCACGTTAGGTCTTCTGTCATGGTCAACTGCATCCAGCAGCGGGTGCTTCTCCCGCAGCGTCTCGATGGTGATGGGCTGGCAGAAGCCAAGGCTGGGACACACCAGTTAAGGACACAGAACTGCTTACAGGGAAAGATTTTCAAAACTGCTAATTCCATTTTAACAATCTGAACATAGGCAGTTCATCTTGTAAAGCAAATTAGTCAAGAATGAAAGCACCATCAAAGACTGACTTTTTCTTCTGTGAGAGAAAAAGATAATCACCCCACTGGAGATAAACAGGAGACCAAGGTTTTGCTATTTTGTATTCAGTCTTGTAATGTACTTGTCTCTTGGCCAAGCCTCACAAATTTGGACACTTAACTGGAATGTTCCTTCAGTATCTTTTTCTCATATTTGTATTTGAAATAGTTCATGATTAAAAATTGCATATATATTTTTTACAACTTACGACTTACACCAACTTTAATGAAAATCCCAATAAAAAACAAATGCAGAAGGGAGTTACTGGAAGCATGAGCAAAGATAATGCAAAAGCTCAGGTTATTAAGTTACAGTTTGAAACCTTGATACTACTATTATATCAACATAATTCAAGTTCTTTTGAGCAGTTAATATGGAAGTGCCAAAGATATTGAAGTGTAGTTTTACTCTAGATGCTGGTTACAAAGACATGCTTACAAGCAAGTCTTGAGCCACAGAGCTAAAGTCAATGTGATAAATAACAGCCAGAATGCAGGCTCTCATCCCCAAGAGAGCACAAACCCTGTGGGCTAAAGTGTCATTTGCATATGAGTCAAAAAATAAAACTCTCTTTTTTCCTCACTCAAAACAGACAGAATGAAGTGAAGCAAATACCAGCACACCAACCACATTCAAAACATTAATGTGACATCATAGTAACAACTGCCATTTATTACTTATTTGAAGGGTTGAATTTGAAGGGTCTTCCCTTGATCCACAGGATCCCCTGAACTTGATTAAGGTAAACACTTTGACAGAAAGTTGTTGATTTTTCTTTTTTTTTTTTTTTTAAGATACTCTTGAGCAATATCAAGAAGGGGTCCTTGTCCAGACACCAGTACACATTTCTCATGATAATGCTTGAACATTCGCAGGGGACTGTGTGACATCATCACCTGATCTTGTGAAATCTGTGGGGGATTTAAAAACAAAAGGCCTGTTGTTTTTCAGAGAAGTTATTCATACATAGATTAAATTAGCAGACGTGACAAACTCTAGGGAACAAAACAATTGCACAGATGTACCTAAACCCCTATCACAGCATTTTCTCCCAAGTTTCACAGATGACTTAGTGATAATACACCAGAAAAAAGTACATTACAAAAAAATACATTACTGCATTGTCATGCACAGACCCCTTTCAGCTTCCAGAGTTACTCTAGTCAACATGAGCATAAGGTTTTCTCTCTAAGTTTTACAGAATCACCAAATTCACTTGGAAAATAAACAGGAAGGAATCAGAACTGCCCCAGTGCCAGTTGTGGGCCCTTTGATAGACTGCAGCACTGATTTAATTGTATCAGAAAATCATGTTTTACTTTACGTATCCCCACTCCTTCAACAGGATAGGTATAAACCAGTAAGATTAATATCCTGGAAGGATGCTCTTATGAATCACTACTTATTGCCCTTGCAGAGAAATACCATTAGCTTTACCATTGGAAAAATCAGTACCTTTACTAAAGGAAATGCCATTAGCTTTGGACAGCATTTTTTACTGTCTGATACCTCCAACAAAGCATTTCAGAAGGCTTGAGGGGAAAACAGAACTGATTCATTGAGCAGCATTTAATGTAAGATAAGACATTTGACACATTCAACACAATAATCAAATAAATAGGATTTGAGCTACTCACTGGGACTCCCAGTAGATGAGACAACTGGTCAGCCTTTTTCTGGCGAAGGCAATTCCCTGCATTGGTGACAAATACCACAGGCACCAAGAACTGCCCCTGAGAGTTCACAAGCTTTTGAAAGGCTGTTCTTGCAGCAGGAATTGGAGTCTTTCCTCGCACCAGCACACCATCAATGTCAAAAAGGAACCCAAAGGATGGCAGTGAACTGAGCTGTCAGGAGTTGAAAACAAAGAGTACATTAGTTATGCCTGGACTTACACGTTTGATAGAGCTCAGAGCAGCTACAGCCCAGTGAGAACAGACACCTACACAGAGAGCAAGGGATCTTCAGCTCTGCACATCTTAACATGCCTTACAGACAGATCCATATGCTCAAATGCCTACTGTGACACAGGGAGCACAACTCCCTCTGCCTTATGCATAGAGCCTCATGAGCTCTATCTTGCCTTACAAATAGTTCCAGAAGGTTTCAGAGGATCAGAGATCAAATTAAACTGGTCAAAAGAGGTACAAAATACATGCTGCTGTGCCAGTGAGTCACACTTCTGGCTGATTTGACCCCCACAAAATACTAACAAAATAACAACAGTAAATATTTCAGCAGCATGTAAATCTTGAACTTGGCTCCTCCCTTACAAGGTTTAGATACTAAAACTCTCCCTGCTGTCACCTGCACTTTTCTTTCCACAACAGGTTTGCTTACAGCCAGGTAACTGCTGTGCTCCTTCTGCGCGGCTCCAGTTGATTCCTAGTTTTACACACAGCACACTATTGCCTATTGGTAAAGTTAACACCTCCCTAAACAGAGATGCTGCTTAAGTTACTAAAATGTGTGCCCTTTCCTGCCTTTGGGGAAGTAAGAGCTGGACTTCATGAGTTCAGGAAAGAAGGAGCCTAAGGAGCGGCCAGAAAGATGAGCTGCTGATAAGCCCAGGGAGCAGAGAGGAACGAGGACTGTGGAGCAATTAAATTGTTAATGAGTCAGGTTAGAAAAGGACAGAACAAAAATTATCTATAATCTAAACTTCATTTCTCTTCCAAGTCTAAAATGGGATCCAAGACTCTTGGGATTTACAATCCCTCTCTGTCACTGTTTGATGAACGGGGAAAGAGCAATTAAGTGCCGAGAGAGCACGATGAGAGCAGGCACAGAAAGGACTGCAGTCCCAGCAGTGGCACCGCCTTTGCTGCTGGGGCTGCCTCAGGGCACACAGCCACAGACACCCAGCCCGCTGGGTCTCCTGTGCAGGCAGAAGGGCACTTTGCCTGTTTCAGCGGCACTTTGTTCTCCATTAATTATTCACCTGCTGCAGTTTTCCTGCAGCTGGGCACAGCGCTGGGACACTGTCCCTGTCCCCGCTGCTGCCCCTTCCAAACCCACGGGGCCGAGCACACTCCCCTACAGAGCCCGACTGAATGAAGTCAACGCCGTAAATATATCGCATTATCATTGGTTTCAATGAGTCTGGGTTCGCTGTTCAGCTTTACGTGCAAGCACTCCCCTTTCTCTTCTGTGGAATCATCAGCCTCTATTTCAAAGCAATCCGCCTGGTCTCGCCCTGTGTGCCGCTCAGACCCGCAGCTGTGCGGCGGTGCTGCCGAAGGATGCTGCCAACACCGCGCCGCGCTCCCGGCCCGTGCGAGCCGGCACCTGGGGCTGCGGGACTGAAGCGCTATCGCAATGCTCGTGTAACACACGCGGTTACTCTTGCTATCGGTAAGTAACAGATGGATAACACATCACAAACAAGAACTTTACAGTGAACAACACTAGCGAGAAAGAATTATTTTGCTACGCACACACTAGAAAGCGCTAAGGAAGGAACTGAGCATATATCCAGCAGGGAAGTAACGAAGTCAACAGGTCTGTTTTTCCTTTCGACCGTAAAGAAACACTCCGCTCGGGACAGGAGGGCTCTGCCGCGCTCGGTGGGAGCGCCGGTCCTTGCTGTGCCCGCGGGGCGGTCACAGCCCGTGGGACGGGAGGGCTGCGGGCACCGCCCGGGACACGGCACCGCCCGGGGACACCGCTCGGGACACGGCACTGCCCGGGACACGGCACCGCTCGGGACACGGCACCGCCCGGGACACGGCACCGCTCGGGACACGGCACCGCCCGGGGACACCGCTCGGGACACGGCACCGCCCGGGACACGGCACTGGTCACGGCATCCCGGGAGGGGATTTCGCCGCGGGCATCCCCCGCCCGGCCCGCGCCCCTTTCGCTTTCGCTCCGCTCCGTTCCGCGCTGCTCCGGCGGGTCCCGCCCGCTCCCCGCTCTGTCCCCGCTCTGTCCCCACGCCCCACGCTGTCCCCACTCTCCGCTCTGTCCCCGCTCACCGCGCTGTCCCCCGCGCTGTGTCCCCCGCAGACGGCTCGGAGCGGTGTCGGAGCCCGGAGCGGTGCCGGAGCCCCCCGCAATGCCAGGAGCGGTGCCGGAGCCCCCCGCAATGCCAGGAGCGGTGCCAGAGCCCCCCGCATGGCGGGCGCTGTGCGGGGCCAGGGCCGGCTGTGAGCTCCGCGCTCCGTGACGTCCCGCACACGTCACGGGCAGAGCCGGCCCCATCGGGCGGCACCGCACCCTGCCAGCCCCGCACCGGCACCAGCACAGCGTTCCTACCGAGGAAATAACTATCTTTTAATTTAACAACAAACCAGAAGAAACATTCTCTATGGTCCTGCCCGTCCAGCGGAGACCAACAATGATGAGGAAGGGACCGGAGCATCTCTTACAAGGGAAGGCTGAGGGAGCTCGGCCTGTTCCGTTTCAAGAGACAACTGGGAGGGGACCTTATACAGGTGTAGAGATACCTAATGCTGGGGGAGCTGTGCCAAGAAGGAGCAGGCTCTGCTCAGTGGTGCCAACCACCAGGACAAGAAGTAACCAGCAGAAAACTGATGCCCAGGAAGTTCCACGTGAACACGAGGAAGAGTTTGTTTCCTGTGCAGTGACCAAGCACTGACCAGATTGTGCAGGGAGGGTGTGGAGTCTCCCTTACTGGAGATAGTCCAGAACCATCTGGACACAGCCCTGTGCCAGGTGCTCTGGGATGACCCTGCTGCAGCAGGGAGGTGGGACCAGATGAGCCACTGTGGTCCCTTCCAACCTGAATGATTCTGTAACTCTTCAGGAATCAGTGGTTTTTGGGAGAAACCTATAGACACTATACCACATTATCAGCTCTGCACTTCAGAGGCATTCCCCAGCAACTGGCCTTGAAAGTGAGACAAGCACAAAATGTCATTAGTTAATGGATACTCCCCAAAGCCATCTCTGTTTATCTTGTTCATCTGCTAATGCAGATTAGGTAAATCCACTTACTTCCTAGGGCTGGCAACAAATACTCCTCACCACCACTCTGACTCCGGGCAGAAACTGATCACTCATCGAGACACAGAATAAGGAAGGTGGCCTTCAGTCTGCACCACTTAGGAGGCTGGCACTAAACGAAACAAACAAATGCATTTCCAAAAGACAAAAGCAAGCCAAAATCGATGCAGCAGGCAGAACCATTAGGGAGGCTATCCCCTCAGAGCTCAAGCCAGGATCACACACAGCACAGAGCTCTGAAGAAGACAGAGAACAAGCTACATGTGAGCACGTGTAAAGTATTTGGTTTCCAACCTGGGAATGTTTAGGGCTGAGGCATTGCAGGAGTGGTATGAGCTACAAGGCTGACGACACACACATCCAAGTACAGCTGCACATTCAGAGCTGACGCAGAGCCTACACACCGTTCCCTTCTCCAGGACAAACAGGATCAGTTTCCTGGCTGTGGCCACAGCAGCCTCCCCGCCCTGACTCCACCAGCCACTCCACAGCCCACACAGCCGGCAGGACTTGGGCATTTTGCTACAGGCCACTGTGGCAAATAACTCCTCTGCAATTTGTTGGCTCAGACAGATGCAGCCAAAAAGAGCATTCAGCTAAAAACCCTTTGCACTGAGCTACAGAGAGAGCACTTAGTGCAGCAGGGCCAGGCAGCAGTTTGCCTTGAATGGATCCATACTTCATTTTTGTGCATTTATTACATTTCTGTGTTGGTTGGCAGAGATAAGCTCTGCCTTAAAAGCTTTCCTCTTACATCATGATGTTGGTCATGCTCAGGGCTGGAAACTACTCCTTTGAACAGGAATACAATTACAATCTTGTTGATTTTCTCTCATTCTTTCAGTTTATTCCTTTTTCATGCCTGCTTTCATAATCACTCTGTCCCTGATCTGCCTTTACCCTTCTGTTTTCTACCTTCCATCTTAGAGATTCATATAGTGACAGAAGGGATCTACCACTGGTATTATCAAGCTCCCAGATTGTATCCATACAAATTAGTTGGGCTTTTTCTCACCTTTTTTTTTTTTTATCTCCAGCCTATAGTTGAGCAAGATTCTGTCCTTCCTCTATCAAGCACTGTTGCCCTGGATGAAAAACTACTGTTGAACCAATAAATAAATAAAAAGTTCAGTGTGGCACAAGCACAGTTGGCAAGGGGCTGTTCCCAACAGACCTCCAGCTCTATTTTGGCAAGCCCACTGGGCTGCTCCAGTTGTTTTGCTGGTGTCCTGTCCCCCTGGCCCTGTCACACCAGAGTTTGTGACCAACACCACATGCCAATTCATTCAGCTCCAGGGACTCAGTCAGGGGCTCAGTACCAGCCCTCAAAGCCTTTACCCTTCACAGACTGTGGTTTTCCACAGGCAAAGGACAATTTGTCTGATCCAGTACTGTCAGCACATCCAACAGGAAAGGAACCTATTTTTCCAATCTTGATGGCCAGGGTTTTGGGGAAGGAACTCTGGGAAACAGTGTTGTCTTTTACAGCAATACAGAGAACGTGTAAAAATCACATCACCTCTTGAAACCCAAGAACAGAAAACACTCAGAAGGCAGCACCAAAAACCACTTTGGAGATGCCTGCAACCCAGAGCACACAAATTACTGCAAGTAAAACACTTGTTTGCTTCTTCATTACAATGTAGAGAGAACTGCACTGCTAACAGGAAGAGATAAGAATGTTGGTGATGTTAGTTGCTTGCTTCTACTAATAACTAAATTTTTGATTTATTCTAAGTCAATTTGGCAGCTACACTTTCCACATTTTCAAGGCTTTTTTTTTGACATGAAATAAGACAAAGGTTGTCTCTGTAATTTAGCAATTTGACTGCTCTGGAACAGACTATTCACAATAGATAGTAATAGATTAATACTAATGTACAATCTACAAATATATAGAAATCTTAAGGCACCACTAAGAGCATTTAGAAATTTAGAAATAGAATTTAGACTAAACAGTCTCAGGCATGGTTACTTGGCTGTTAAATACTCCATTCCTTAGACAGAAACACTCCATGGCTGCAGATGTCCTATTTAAAATGTCATTTATTTATTCAGACTCAACAGTGTTAGTCACCCAAAAGACTCTAAACAGGCTCTGCTGTAACTTGCCTCTTGTCCCAGGATACACGAGCCAAGATCAGTAGGGGATGCAGAGCTTCAAATCCCTACATGGATGGCTGTTTATGATCCCATTCTCTGGCTATGATTAGGAAATCACCACAATCCTTTGAGCTAGAATGAAACAAAACACCAGGTTGTAAAAAAGTTTTACTAAAAATATTTGAACAAGGTATTGCGAAGTTTTTTACAATAGCTGCTGAAATATCCAGCATTTAAGCAATTTATGCAGGCACAAACCACAAAAAGGGCAACAGATTTTATACACTGTATGTGTTACAAAAGGAACCAAATCTACTTCAAAGTTACTCATATGATCTGCCACTGATGTTCCTTTAAACAGGTTCTAGGCTATTCTGGTAAACTAAGCAGGTGTAACACACTAACTTAATTGTGGACTCAGCTCAACAAAAACCAGCAGGAGGAGGATGTGTACACTTACAGTCAGGACAGAGCAGACAGGAGGGCAGTAACCCCATCACTTTTCCTGGGGGATTTAAGAGGTCACTGGGTGCATGGTTCTATCTGTAAGAGGCACCACAGCACAGACCCTTTCACAAACTGAAAGGACTGAAGACAGTTGCTGTAGATGCAGAGACAAGGTTTGATCTTTTTCAGCACTGGAGTGCCAGTCATCCTATTGGATAAAACAAAATGATGGTTCTTCTTCTGCAGAACACACTGTAATTCCCTCACTTTACTCTTAACCTCCAAAGGGACTTTCAGAGCCAAAAGCCATTGCCAGCGGAACAGAGGAACCTGTTGCTTTTGGACGGATCACACCCAGAGCAGGACATGCCGGTGCAGTGTCACAGTCCCAGGAGTGTCTTGGCCTCTTCGCTCTGCGCCAGGAGGGTTTCACTGGCGTACTTCTGAAGGAGCTCCATCTTCTTCCTCCGTACAAGAGCTTCCTCAATCTGCAAACATAAAAAGAGGATGGGACTCAGTTTAATTGAGATGCTGACACCCAGGATGCTCAGCTATAGTCAGGAGGAAGAAAAACACAGAAAACAGCCTGTGGAAGCTAGAGCTGTGTACTAGTGTCAAAGTAGTGGAACTAAGATGAGTCAGGAGTATCTCTTTTAATACTCATATGAATTTCCTGGAAGTCAAAAGAAGCAGTTAAACAGATGCCTCAATTTCTGATCTATGCTCCCACCCTTGTCAATCAGGGTGTTGGGTGACATTTCATTTTGATCTCAGTTCTATCACTTGAACTGTGTTCCAAACAATTCTCTCAGATACAGCCCTAGGAAATGCAGAACACATGGATCTGTGGCACATGAGTCCACACCTCTGAAATAACATTTAGTGAGTGTGCCCTCCACATCAGCCACACCACGAACCTCTGCCCTGCACTTTATCTACAAGTGCCAGTGATACATAATTCTTTAAGAAACACATACTTTAAAGATTTATCTGCAAGACTTGTGTCAGTCTCTGTAATGATTTTATTTGCCCAAACTGCACACAGAATCTCTCAAAATAAGTGTTCTGAACCTCAGTTTTCAGTAATTCAGAATCTAGAAGGCATAATCCTGTAGGCATAAGTTATGGAGTGATTTGCCACTAAGAAAGAGAAACAGCTATGTAAGTCCAGAACCTTTTTGCCCGGGGTTGTACTTCAAACAACCTGTCACTGTTAATATATACAGTAGAGCAGCTTAAAAATGTAACAGTTCATCAAGGTCATGCCTCCAAAAATAACTTTAGAAAACTTACGAGAACAAACCCTGCAATTCAGAAATCATCCCATTAAATTAAAAAACCTGGTCAGGCCATCAGCAGAAAGGCACAGTACAGCTACAGCAGGTAATCCTCATTATCGATCAGAGCACCACAACACTTTCCAATTTATGGAATATTTATGAAGGTTTTGCCAATTCTCAGGGTTGCAGCAATGGTACCACACAAGCAGTTCCATAGCATTTGCAAGAGAATTAAACAGCTGCAGAGTCAAGTCACAGAAATAACAAATTTTACTGAAGATCTGCCTTGCAAAAGCTAGTGTGTATCTCTGCAACTGAATTTTGTTATGTCTTACCTCCTGTTGAGTTGGCACTGGAACATGTGCAATAAATTTCTGTTGGCCTTCTTCACCTTCTCGTTCCTTGCCACCTTCCTCATCAGACTAAAAAGTGAAAAAATTAAGTTACATCAAGTTTATTTTTTACAGAAGTCATAAAAAATCTCCTTTTTTACTTGCTTTGCCAGATGGAACCAGGCAGAACATGATCAACACTACAAACCCAGGAATAGGATAAGAGGACGGAACACCAAAGAATATGACAAGAATCAGTTCAGATCCTGCTCCCTGACATTTTCAGAATTACTGCTTCCATTTTTCCCTTTTTCCATTTTTTCCTTTTTCCATTTTTTGGCCTTTGCTGTGCTGTGGCATGGGCATGAATGTAAAGCTCTATTTCCTCCTTTTTCATATTCCTGGCTGCCACAGCACAGCCATAAACAGAAGAAGAGCCAGCTAACCAAGAAAGCAAGTGCTTTAAAAATATAGGTACCAATTGCCTGTACAGGTTTGGTCTCTCACCTGAGAGCTGGGTGTGAGTCAGGAAATAATACAAATAAAACAGGGGACTGAAGGATCCACCAGATTCACATTATGAACAATCTCCTTTTTATTCTTGTGTTAAATTCTGCAATTACGTGCAGACTGAGAAATGAGAACTAGTGTCCAGTATGCTTTTTATAGATGTTGTTGGGAGCAGGGAGAACAAAGAGACAAGAGCCATGTCCCAGCAGCGACAGCAGCATCAGCAAAGCCTTGCTGTATCGGGAATCAAGTGTAAACAAGGCCCTGCAATTCCTGGTTTTGCTAAGCAGTGGCAGTGTGACATTATGCTGTACCCAAAGCTACTTGTGCTGGTACTGATGCAGGTTGTCCTTACAAGCACGACTGACCAGAGCTGCCAACACACCACCTTACAAACAGAGAATGCCAGGCAGTGTCAGTTAAATCTCAGCAGTTGGTTCTCACTCGAAAGGTCTTCCCTAGGTGCCAGCCTTCAGTGCCCTCTAAACTTGGGCCAAGTGTACTCACTCCTACAGGTTCTTACTAACCAGGGACAATGGTGTAGTTAGTCAGGTGGAGAGAAGGGCAGGGCAGCAGCACACAGGTTCTTGGCACAGTAACACCACGTCCAAGAAGGCAGCATAGAAGACACTTGTAATGTCACATCCCCTTAGCTACCACCTACCTCATCATCATTGACAGCATAGATATTTTCTTCCTCCTCCTCCTCACCTCTTGCAAGTCGTGCTTCCCTCTCCATTTTCCATTTTTCCACTGCTTCTGCTATAACTGGTTAGCAAAGGAAAATGGCAAGTTTATCTGAGAGCCAGTCAAAGCAGCGTGATCTGATTTCCAAAGCTTTTCAGCAGATTTAAAACTTCTTCCCTAAATCCTCTACATCAATAACACATATTAACTGTAGAACCTCAATGCACCACCTAGTAAAAACATCTGTGTAGTCTGAGCAAAGCCCACACTGGCATTGTCAAAGTGTGGCACTTGCTAATGCCTTAATTTGGGTACCTTCTGGACTCTAAATGTCATGGATAAATACCAACCTACTTTCTGAACTGAGTAACAGTGTCACATGACCAGGCTAAGTGGCTCTTACAGCCCTGAAGCCTGTCAGCAGCCACACGGTTGCTGATCACTGTGTCATTAATTAAACATGATTACGCTCCTTAGAGTGACACCCACACTTTATCTTGGAGTGTGTTTCTTTTCTTTTGTAGCACTATCCCAGTTCTGCACCTCATTGCTGTCTGGCTGCTGCACCTCCACTACAGCAGAGTGCTAGTAAGAGAAAAAAGTTTTAATAAGCTCAATCAGTGACATGGCCAGTGCATCAAACCCTAGAGAGGTGCAAGATCAATGCAACGAGGCAATAGGAATGCCCACAAGTCAGTAGGCATTGCCCCAAGCTCTCACATCCCATACATGAAAATGCTCTCCCTCAGAGAGCAAGATCTCACCAGTGGCACATGGCTGCGTTTGTGTGTGGTTCCAGAACTGAAAAGGAACCTCAAATTAAGAAGATTTTTCAATACTTTGTTTTACAAAAACTTAACTTTACTTAATAAGGTAAAAACCACAAGAGCGCAGACAACCACTGACCCTGAGAGAATCCCAGCTACTGTGCACTAACTGTACGTTATCTGCACACCTGTTGGCTCTGCCAGCACCTCCAGCCTTGTTAGTTCAAGTGGCACAATCACCTAAGGTGACAGCTTTCTGAAGTTACCCCATGAACCCAGCACAGGTAGCTGTCCTGGCTGCAGCCAGCAGCACATGCAGGCTGATCCCTGAGGGAGGCTGTCTGGAGCCCTGCACACACAACCTTCCTTCCCACACTATCACAGCCTGCAGCCAGCTCCTGTTCCCTTGGTTTAGGGCTCCAGGCTACACTGCAGGACACTGATAGTGAAACATTTCCTTCAGCCCCCTCTCCCTCCCCACCCTACAACCTAAAAGACCAGGCATGACCTTTAACACACAATACTGCAAGTGTCTCACACATGGAGGAGGGATAACTGCAAGGATCAGGCAATGCTCACCAGCAGCACTACAACCTATTTAGGAAACAGCTAAGCTCTTGAAGGTGGTGTGTGGCCTCTTGCTTAAGCTACACAAATATCATAAAATGGCACACAGTGCTGAATTTTGAAGAGTTTGAGGAATTAAGACTCCTAATTCTGATGTCTTTTGCAGGGAGGTCTGTAGAAACAACACTGGAAAACTGTGTCAGCAGGCACATGGATAAATATTATCTATTGAGAAAAATAGGTTTCAAAGGAAGAAATATTCACAAATGTGTGGAAGTTCTGAGTTAGATGACATGGACAAATTAACATAGGCCACCTAGACTTCAGGGTTTCCAGAAGGCCTCTCTCATCTCCCAGAAAACTAAAGAATTATATTTATGGATAAATAAAAATGAGGTGAGACAGGAAACAGATGGCAAGGGCAGTTTTCACAAGGCAGGGAGGTAACTGCTTGAGTTCCACAGATCTCATTGCTGCAACCTACTCTTCTACATTCTTAAGCATGAAAAAGGGGTGGGGAAAAAGGAAATTTTGCTTCAGTAGTGAATGACTTACTGACAATCTTAAATAGTGAATGATTTGCTGACAATATTAAACCATTACCAGTAATAAAGAAGGAAGTCAACTCTAAAGCACACCCCTCCAACATGAAATGCCTTACCAAGTGATTTGGACACCTAAGTGACAAACACAACCAGCCTGTGGACACCTATGTGACGGACAGCCAAGGCCAAGACTATACCCACAGGAAAAAAAAAGATGCCTTAATTTCAGAGTTCACCTTTACCCCTTCTTGGACTGAGGCATCTCACATACCTTTCTTTTCATGTTCCTGTTCCAGAGGCTCCAGAATGCCATCATCCTCGTCCCTATAGCCATAGTACTCAGCATCGATGTCCTTCATTAGCTCAGCTCGAGTTTTCCGTGGCGGTGGGAGGGCTGGAAGGACACACTGTCACTCACCCAGCTCCAGCCCCACCACTGGCTCTGCATCCCCAGATCCCATCAAACTTCACAGCACCCTTGGCTGCCTCACTCCAGTCAATGACCAAAGCATGATCCAACTGCTGCCAGCTTTGGGAGCACTGGTATTGCACTCTGGCCAGCACAAACCAGTTCCAACACATGGCCCGACACTTCCCCAGATCATGGAGTACTTCCCATAATTTCTCTTTGCTGGTTTAGTAGCTGCCTCACTTTCAGGCCCAAGAAATTCCCACTCATTCTCTGACAAATCAATAGATAAAGTTTCATCCCTTACATTTAGTTTTTCCTGTTATGAAAGCTGATTCCTGCTGCTCAAATTATGTTCAACCCAACTTCCCCTTTTTCTTATTTTTTTTAACCTGAGAGTTCTAAGTACTATTTAGAACTTCTCAAACACGATAGCCTGTTATGCTGGAAAGTTTCTATAGGACATCAGTCCTTACCATTTCGAACTCCCAGTAGAAATCAGTTACTGTTTTTTAGATGTCTTTAACTGCAAACAGACAAAGGTATTCTTTGCCCAAAGAAATACCACTTAGTTAATGACTTGTGCTCAGAGTTTCATTTACCTGACCTAAGACCTAGCCCAGAAGTGTTGTTACCAGCACTCCCTACAAACTACAGTGACATTTTACTCAGGAAACACTACTATTTACATCCATGTCTGGGAAGAGTTGCTCTTTACTTACGTTCCTTTTCAAAAAGCTCTCTAACTCCTGGTAAATCCTTTGCAGCTCCAAAATATTTGTAGCCTCTGTTCCCTGGAACTTCCTTCCCTTCATGGTCTAACATTTTTGGTCCAATCCGCTGGAAAACCAACAGAGTTTATAGTTTAAATTCTCTTCTAACACAACCAGACACTTTTAGAGCTGAGGGAAAATCCTCTCTAACAAACACTGACCAGGTCACACATGGTTAACTAAATGTTGCACAGATTTTTCTCAGTAGCCACTTCATTTGTAATCAGAACAACTATGTATACAACACAGTCCACACTTACAGCATAATCAGGACCTCCCAGCTCCTTTATTCTGTATTCCCAGTGTCCTTTCTCCCTCAGAAGTTTGTTTATTTCATCGTTCAGGTCCCGAATTCTGAATTCACCCAATCCAGCTGTTAAAGAGAAAAGACACAATAAATGAGGCAGCTCACTAGAAGCACCAGAGGAATTTCAGAATTTATGCAATGGAAACAATATAGTTCACATGAAATGTGATTTTTATTGAAACTGCTTAGGACTGGAGAGTCAAAAAAATAAAACATTTTTAGAAAAGTCTTACCATTTTGAATCTGTGCCACTTTCTTGGAAATCTCCCCAATGATCTAGTCAAATAAGAACACAGAAATTAATTGCTGAAGAAAACCTGTCCTCAGCAGAGGGTACACAGAAGACAGAACCAGACTCTTTGAGAGGTGCATGACAACAGGACAAGTAGCAACAAAACACAAGTTGAAATTGGAGAAATTCTGATTAAATTCAAGGGGGGGAACTAATTAGGAAGGCAATCAAACACTGGAACAGTGGCTTGAAAAAGCTGTGGAACCCAAATCCCTGAAGATATTCCAAACTCAGTAGGACATGGCCCTGGGGGAACTTGACATTGTAGGACCTGCTTTGAAAAGTGAACTGTATGATCTTCCAATCGAAATTTTTCTGTGATTAACTGTCAGCCTACTGAGGAAGTATGAAAAACTTGTGAGCAGGCTGTCTAAACAGAAGTGCTGAAGTTGTAGTTCCTACAGAACTAGAAAACGCTACATGCTGCCATCACCTGTCGCCTCCATTTCTCGGCCTTGGGCAGTTCATTACACTCCGATGCAAGGAAAGGTCTCCGTTCCTGTTTGACACAAAAAACCAAACCAAGTTTAATGAAGAATCAACATATTCACAGCATTTCATATAAACTTAGCCCAAATTATGCTAACAAGCTCCTGTGCCTTCTGCTCCCACTGATTTTTAGTGAGTGGAAGCCAGTGATCATTTATAGAACTGCCATATCAAATTATCACAGAATATAAAAACCTACTTAAATCCACTTTACCAAAATAAAATCTGGCACCTATTTTTTCAAAACACCCCACAAATCTCTCCAGTAAAACAATGTTCCATTTTGGACAGTTTCACCACTTTCAGCACACTACCACCTAAATAAAATTCACTGTCTTCCAAGTAGAGTTTAAGTTTAAGCCTATCTTTCTAAATTGCTACTACCTAACTAATCTAATTTTTTCCAAGATGGTTTTGTTTTGTATCCCAATACTTCATCTTGACTCTGTGTGTGCAGTTACTTTGTCCCTCTCCCCAAAGCACTTCCTTTCATCCACTAAAAAGCCTTTCTCTACATAATATAGCAGAAACTCTATTCCATCTCCATCTTTTCTTCATGGAATCTTTTTCACTGCAGTTTCTCCAAACTTATTTTCGACTTTTCTGCTTCACATTGCTCACTTATAAACCTGTCCAAAAAGGTTACATAAATATTCTTGTACTTTGACATTTGATTCAGTGAAAAATGCCCAAGGAAATCCAGGGATAGTTGGGCATCAGTCCCTAGGATTTGGTGTGGTGCTACTTCTTTCTGAGGTGCTATTCCTTTTGTTATAGTAGTGGGATTTTTTAAATTACATAGTCCATTTTTTTGTCAATCTTACAGCAATCAAAAAAAAAAATCCACATGACAGTGAAGACCATCAGGAACAGGAGCACATGTGCTGGGTTAAAAACGTGCCAACAGTTGCGTCTCATGGGAGTCTTGAGTGCAGTGACCCTGAAGGCCTCTGCTTCAGGATTGCTCTTGTGTCAGAACATCCCCAACAAATGAGATTATGAGAAGGATTTCTCTACTTCTGCGTGGAAATCCAAACAAACCTTCTGATTACCATCAGTAAGTGTTTGTGCATCAACTTGCCTAAGCAGTTGCAGAAAGAGGTAACTTCAGTCTCAAAAATAATGTTCGTTTTTTGCCCAGCATGCTGCTTCTATTTATAGCATTATTGTAGTTTGTTTTTTTCCCCCAAACTACTACATACTCTACCTATATCACATAAAAAAATCTAAGTAATATTCAGTTTGTGCCAAGCCAAGATATCTCTCAAACACAGACACATATATAGTTTTTTAAGTTATTTCTTTAGGAAAATTCTGGTTACCATTTCTGGTGTGTGTGACTGTGAATACAGACCCTGAAATGCTTTTCCCCTGAGTGAGTGAGGCTGCCACAGGACCCCTGGGCCTGGCCCAGGAGCCAGCACACAGCTCAGCACACACAAGGCCTGCACTGCCCTCTGACCAGAGCTAACAAACCTGTAGGGTTTTCTCATCATACCTTGACTTTTCCTTCCTCAAGCTGAGCTTGCCGAAATCTTGCCAAGGCCGTCCTAAAAGGAAGAAAGGGAGCAGATTTACTTTTACAAATCCACATTATCCACGTTCCAACAGGAGCAAGTTTTGCTCTGGATGTTTATTATGGACTTCACTACAGTCCATGGAAAACAGAGGCTTGAACACATTAATTGACCACCTCTAGCTCTTCCAATTAGTGACTTCTCAAGAGTAGAAGTCATCAGTGGTTCATTTCCTAGACAAATATAAATCCAGCTAATTATTCCTTCCATTTAACATATGCCATGATATTAGATATTGGCAGCAAAAGAACGCCAACAAGTTCAAAGCAGAAGCATTAAGTTTAAAGGATCTTAGCAGGGGATATGTCAAAAAGCAAATAAAAATTCCTGGGAAAACAAGCTCCTTTAAGGAAAACAGCAGTTAGTAATCAATTCTATTAATATAGCCAAAATATTCCCAGTCTCTCACAACTGAGCAAAGACTACACGTGCTACATTTTCCAATCATTTTATTTATTAGACATTTAATAGTTATGTTAAAAAGCACAGAAATGAGCACATTCAAAACCTTTAACAGCACACCTACACCCGGCCCCTAAGCCAACCACCCAGGCTCTGTCTACTGTTAAGAGCCATTTCCAGAACAAAAAAATCTGAAAATTTTTCTTTTCAGTGCAATCCAGCATCCCAGAGGCACTGGATGAGATCACTCTAGTGAATCAGAGGGCTGTCAGCTCTTCACCCTCTACCTGACTTACTGTTACAAGCTCAGAAAGTGTTTTAGGAAAAAGAACAAACATGAGAAACTTGATAAATGTCCAACAAAGTCAATACAAAAATAAATTTTCAAAACCCAGTGGTTCAGCCCAAGCCACTCTCAAGCAAGAACTATCCTTAAAGCAATGCTGACACATTCCCATCTGGCCTGGCATCTCTGTTCCAAAAGCAGGAACTACCTGAACCCACAAGGGAACATATTTCAGAGCACTTATCCCCCAGCCTTTGCTGCAGTGTCTGTCCTGCACAGAGCCACCTGGCACGGCTCTGGGGACTCCACAGCACCAGGTCCGTGTGTGCAGGTGCCCTGTGCTGTGCTATATTCCCAGTGCCTCCAGGCCAGCACATGTGCAACTGAGTACCCAAAATCATCATTAAACTCCTGGTGCCCCAAACAGGCTGAACAGAGTGTGACTGGGACAGTGCGGCTCTGTGAGCCACGGCCAGAGCGCACAGACGTCTGACACCAGTACAGTCATGGCCAGTGGGAGAGATGTTCGGAACCAAGTACGGCTGCCGCCTCAGAGGAAGAAGCACACGGACCAAGCCGTGCCGCTGCACTCACATGGCCTTCTCCGCGTTCCGCGCCTGCAAGACACAAGGAGAGCCCCGTCAGCCACGGCCGGGAGGGCGGCAGGGCCCCCTGCCCCCCGCGCTGCCCGAGCCCTGCGACCCGCGTGGGCCGGGCCCCCCGACCGGGGGCGGGGAAGGGCCCCAAGCCCGGCCACACTCACCCCGGCCCCCCAGTGCCCTCACCATGGCTCTGTACCGCTCTGTCTGTCTGTCTGTCTGTCCCTCACCCCGCACTCACCATGACTCTGTATCGCTCTGTCTGTCCCTCAGTCCCGCCGTCAGGAGGAGGAGGAGGAGTAGGCACCGCCGCGCCCCGGAAATGAACCGGGGCCCCGCCCCGGAACTGAACCCGCCCCGCCCTGCTGCGCATGCGCGGGATGCGCTTGAGGGGGGGGTGCGCGCCCCTCTCCCGGCGCATGCGCAGCGGGCGGGGCGGGGGACATGGGGGATGAGTCATGGCCAGCCCGAGGGACAGCGGGATCACCAGGCCACCCTGAGGGGCAGGGCTGGCACCGAACACCCCCGGGGCCGGGGCAGCCACAGCAGCTCTGCCCGACCCATGCCGGGCCCTCCCCACCCACACAGGGAGGAATTCCTTCCCAATACCTGACCTTAATTCCCTTCCTTCAGTCTGGGGACATCCCAGCTTGTCTGTCACTGCAATACCACGCGTAAAATTCCCCTATGCAGAAATGGCAACCGTTCAGTTCCATTTCTAGAAAATAATCTGTTATAGACTTGTCTCTTTGCCTTCACAATCCATATAATCCACCGGATCCAAAAAAACCCACTACCCTGGAATTTGCCATAATAAATGAGAGGCCTCAGTGTTAGTGAAAAAGATCAACTTGGAACAAATGAAGAATTAGGTTTGAATTTTCCAGTCCCCACAATTTATGAAATGGCCACTTGCTCATCCATCTTTTACTCACTTGGGAATTGACCCCGGAACAGCCACCACTATTCTCACAGGAAGATGACCAAGAAGAGACACCTCCATTGGAATAATTGTTTGCTTTTTGAACTTAAATCTTGGTTTGCATTTCTCAGCTTTTAATTCATGCTTTCTTTGTGAAAAAAAAAAAAAAAAAATTAAAAAAAAAATTACAGGAAATCACACTTTTTAGCTACAGGTTGTCCCAGACTTTCAGGTCTTTGCCACCAGAGAGCTTCAAGCTTTATTACTGTTTAACTAAGGTAATTGTATATAAAGATTCAGTTAATTTATATTAACCTACCAGGCTGAACATCCAGTGCTGACCCATCTACACTACCCCAAGAAAACCCACGTGTTTCAGGTGTGAATTTTACAGGAGGTTTAGCAACCATGTTTAGGGCTTGAGGACACATTCATGCTCCACCAGCAGATATTACAACATAACCAAATTGAGTCAAACTCTGTCACAATGCAGGAGCAAGCAGTTGGAATTCTTTTCTGCTTGGCAAAGCAATACCACACTCCCTCTTATGTGCTTCAAGTAAAGACAGTTCTGCCAAGTCTGTTCCACCAACCCTTCCCCAGCCTTCTCAGGGTCCTGTGCCAGGCCCTGCTCTGGGCTCCAGCCACCCTGGACCTCACCTCACCAACACTCTTCTCCCTGAACTACAGCCCAATGTTCTTCACAGGCTTTGAAGATCAAACCCAGGCTGAAACTTTGTGTTCTTCATAAACCTTTTAATTAAACATTAAGGAATTCTAAATTGCCAGAGCACCCCTTTGTAAAACAGCCACAAACTGACCGGACTTCACCTGACATGACACAGCAGTGGGACAACCATGAGTTTTCTCAGACACGCACGTTTTAGGTATCAGATTTCCTGAAGCCACCTGAAGATTATCAGGTAATATGCCTCCTTTTACAGGTTCCAACATTCCCAGGTAAGATTCACCAGGATTTTCTAGCTCAGGAACTGAGTTGTGCCCTTCTGCAAAGCCTCACTGTGCCAGCGTGCTGAAAGCTCCAAGCTCAAGCTGTTCCTGGAAGATCACAACCTTCAGGAACACTATTGCATGGCTGCAACACGTTGAACTGCCTTGGTTCCAAAATGTTAACCTGATACTAAGTGGGTATTTTTAACACAGATGTAGAAGTGACAATGCCAGTTCAGTTCTACTCCAGCAGAGCTGCACACTGGCAGTGTGGTACTTCTCTCCAGACAGACATCACAGCCTGTTTTTTCAGCACTGATTCCAACTGCAGATTCCACAGGACAGGCAGTGGCCCAGAGGCATTTCAAAGCCACATCTTCACAGCAGCTGCTGGACACCCCTTCTACAGCCTTGGCTCTTGGTGAAGCACTGATCAGCCAGGAACTCCTGCACATGCAGGCTTTATCCATTGATTGAGGGAAGCAAAGATAACAGTGTGTCAGCTCCCTCTTCATCTGTTTAACTGTTCACTATCCCTCAGAGAACCAACACGGACAACCACCCATGGACGTGGCAAGTGCAGATGCTTTCAGTGCAGTGACAGCTCAGGTGCTGCTGACAATCAAACTACTCCAGGCTTGGAACTCACTGCACCTCCAGCAACCTCTGCACCTTCTTTAAGGATTTCCCCACTAAATGCTTTAACTGCACCAGAACAGGTGAAACCAGCCCCCCTCACCTCCCACAGCCCATTCCCGTGGCCACTGCAGACAGGATGAAACACAACGTATTTCCAGCTGGATGGGAACTGAACATAAGACAGTACAAAAGAAAAGTCCAAACTGAACCTCCACATACCCCTTTTTAATATGTTATTTTGCACTGTGTACAGGAAAACCAAAAATAAACAAAAGGAACTTTAGCCAAACTCCCCTTCCTCCTCCAGCTTTATTGATAGTTTAAAATTACATTTTCTATGTTCTAGGACTTCAATTGCTCTTACCATCTTACTTTAAAAACTGATTACAAGCAAATGAAACTCAGTTGTCTAAGTGATATAGTATACAAAAATAACATCTTGATTTCTGTGAAAATGCATTTATTTGCAACTCCTGAATAGCTCCAAATTGTGTATGCTATGAGCACTGATGTCTGGGTTTCAGATTGACTTTGAGATATTTATTCAAAAGCTTCCCATTACGTTCTGTATCTCCAACATGAACATTCACTGACTGAATTACTGTTACTTTTAGATTGATTTCAGATTTCTCTCTCTCTCTCATGGCCATTAACAGGCATGTGCATCTTGTTTGTTTACTCCCACTCAGCTATATGCTCTAGGTAGGGCCTGATGCAGATATCACTTGGTGTTAACAGCTACTGAGGTCAGACAATCCAAGGCCATTGTAATAAAATAAAAGTTATGAGGAAGTTTAGACACTTCCAGAATTTCTTTCCTCCTGCATAGGATCACTTCCATGTAACCCAGAGAGGGTTTTTGCTGGTCTGACTCAACTCTTCCCACTCATTAATCCCTATTCACCAGTGGCACGGAAAGGGGGTTCTTTAACAAAGCATTATACATAACACCTCTACCAAACTAAACATAAACATTTTTGTAGTTAAATGCAGAAAGTTGATTTTTCCACCCCTTTCCTCCTTTTACACGGCAAGTAAAGCTCACTGGCCTGGGAGTAGCCTCTGTCTGCCAACCTTTGGCCAGTGAAGAGGATTCAGAGAAAAATAATACAACCATCAATCAGAAAAAGGAGGGGCGACAAAGGAAAATAATTAGGCTGTAGCTTCAATTGTGCATTCCCGTGCAAGGTGCCCTGACTCGCCGCAGCGGTAGCAGTTGACTTCACTGGTCTTGCTGCAGTTGATGGCTACATGGCCAGTTTCACCACACCTGGAAAAGGAACAGTTCGTCAGAGCCAGCCACAACAGCTACGCAGAGAAGCAATCCTACCCTGTCAGGTACATTATCTACTTCAGTTTCATGCAGCACTAGTTTTGCACTCAAGACTTCTGTTCCCGTGTTCCAGAATTCTTTGACATGAGGGAAGTTTGTCTTCACCAGAGCCAGGAACTGCTCCCAAATGATCAACTCACATTAATCACTGGATATGCCAAGATCACTGTACATCAAATACAGGTGGCTTTGGCTGGTTTGGATTTCCCCACCCCCTATTTTTTTAATTGTGTGCTGGGTTTTGCTGCTCCCAGTGCTCCTGCCTTCAGTTTAGCCTTGTTTTGAGAGTAATCAGTTTAAACTCAAATACACCATGTTCTCTCTCCTTCCTCCACAGAAGGGAATGTTGGTGGGGGTGAAGAATACCGCGCTCAGGAACAGGCTGTTTCTGGTGTATGCCTGCATTCAAAATCCAGACAGCACTCTGAAGATGGCATTTCAAACCAATCTAACACCCACTTCTGCCTGTGGTTCTGTACCCAAGACATCTTAGTGTGTTCCTGCTGGGGCTGGCTGTGCCAGTCAGCTGACCTGTACAGCTGGGGTTTGATAGGTCTGGGATAAGATACAGGGCACCCAACCCTACAAGTGTGTGTTATAGGCAAGTATCTCCTGTTACCTTCTGCAAAAGGACATGGCCTTTCTCCTGCACAGCTCCAGAGATTTAACACGTGCATTGTGTGGCCATATAGAGAGATGTGCATCATAGAATCTGCACTCCACTTTGCTCACAAGGTGTTAAAGTCGTAGCTTTGAACAACAGCAGACAACTGCTCTAAGAAACCAGCTACTTGGTCACAGCTTAGGCTGCACTTCCTACCCAAAACCAGACACACAACGCATTTATCACTCGAGGTATACCTTGGAGCAGTTTCCTGCCAGTCCTTACCTATAGCATTTCACTTTGGTGCAGTCTTTTTGAATGTGCCCGAACTCTCCACAAGAATAGCACTTCTGCTCATCTGCGTGGTCGCAGTCACGGGCCAGGTGGCCGGGCTTGCCACAGTTGTAGCAGCACTGCTCCCTCTCCCTCTTGGGCTCCTTGCAGTCCTTCGCAATGTGGCCACTTCTACCGCAGTTATAGCAGGCTTCCACAATAAGAAAAACATACCAAACAAGACTATAAAACCTTGGTAGCGGGAGGGGCAGCATGCTTTGAATGGGGGACACCCACAGCTTGCTCACAGGGAATCGCTGCATCCTTCTCTTCAGCCACAGAGCTCTGCCCATGGGACTCAAGAGATCGAATATTTAGTGATACTTACCATCCTCCTGAAGATCACAGTCCTTGGCAAGATGGCCAGACTCACCACAGCGGTAACAGATATCCGGGAGAGAAGAAGACATGAACTGGAAGCCTGCTTGAAATGGGTACAAGATGGAAAAAAAGGATATACGTATTAGATTCAGAACATTCTAAAGGCTCAATCACCAACACTGCCACCTGAACTGACAAGTCAGCTTTGCTCTCAGAGCCTCTGGCAAAATTCTTATGCAGAGGTAAAATTCCCTGGTTCTTATTACCCATTTGTATCCCAACATCTTCACTTTGGTCTCACAAAGCCAGTTTTACACACTATACAAAGCACTCAGCTGGAGATTTTGGTGCACAAACGAAGAGAGAACCACAGCCAGCACTCACCTCTGCCACGGCTCCTCATGCCACGGCCACGGCCGATCCCAGAGGGGCACTCCCGGGCCCAGTGGCCGGTACGGCCACACTTGAAGCACTCGTTGCTGCTCATGGCTGCAGATTACCTGTCTGAGCATGAAAGACATTTTAAAACACCTCCTCCTCCCCCAGCCAAAGATTACATTAAAAGGAGAGTTTCCCACCCTCCCAGCAAAGGCAATGCAAACCAAACAGGACTTCTGGCTAACTCAATACTTTTGTACAGTATCTGATCAAGACTATGGAAAGGACAGAAGTTTGCGTCACTTTGCTTGAAGTAAGGCAGCTTTGAACAGGCAAAGAAACGGTGTGCTATCCAGTTTTTCCTCTCATTAGTTTTTGTAGTCAACCCTCACTTCAAGAACTTACAAAATACTAGGGCAAAGGGAAAAAGTAAACCCCTTTAACTATTGTATTACCAGCCTTAATGTTGTTCTCTCTTTCACTAAAGCACTTTCTTCCTTATCCATGACACTTAGAACTCAAAAGCCAGCTACTTATCTCCACAAGTTATTTCCTTCTGGTAGCTGTTACACTTTCTCTTGAAGTCTGCCTAGCTGCTACTACCTTTATTGACTAATCACTCTAGACACTAAGTGTTAGAATAGGCAGTATTAAACCTAAAGCACTGAAGAACATATTAGCCCAATGTCTTACAACCTGAACAGCAGTTAAACTCTGAAAAACAAGAATTACACTTTGTAATTAACCTATAGCTCAGGATGCACATTCCACTTCCAGCTTTACATGAAAGAACATGTTTTAAGACGTTAGGCTTCCCAAAGTGACAGCAGACACTTGCCAGCTATCTAGAGGGCTAACTTGGAAAACATCCTTAGAATGCTCTGGAATCATCAGGCAGGCAGGCCTGACAGCACAACCCGACACAGGGGATGGAGGTGAGCACTGGGTGAGCAGAGCCACCCTGCACAGCCCACAGAAGCAGTGGGCAGGATAAACACACTGCCACAACTCCCCTAAACTGTAGCACAGTTACACAACACTTCTAGAGCCAGAAGGAAAGGAACAAGGAAGTTACACATTTAAAATGGACTCTTTTTTAAAGCATGCTTGAAGACAAGTTTAAAGTAACTAGAGTAAAATTGCACATGTCAAACATTGTTTTGATGAAGTTTCCTGAAGTTTAAATACCTCACACGCCATCTCCCAATTCATTACTCTTAACCCAACAGAAACACAATCATTATCTGGTATGTTTGGCAGTTTACCTGATCCCCCTAGATAATCCCCTGTAACCCTACAGTTTGTTCACATTACAGAACGCTCCCCCTCCTCCCAGACCATCCAGCATATCCCAATTACAGCAATAGTCAAGAGCTGAGTCTTGAAAAAAGGCACTACAGGAGCAGTACAACAACACATGACCTCAAGAAGGAACCAGAATTAGCATCCTGACATTTAGCTCCTAAACAAAGCATATATCTAAACATGAATTTTTATTCAGTTATTTCAAAAGTACCCCAATGTTTAACAAATTTACTCTGGCTTTTTATACACTCCTCCTTCAAAACAGATCCTCTATCTGACAGTCTTCAGCACAGAAGTGATTCCTCCAACCACAGCAGATGGCTGAGAATTTAGAATACATGAGATACAAACTTTAGTGTGTTATCCCTGTAATCCCACATCTAACTTCCAGCTGGACCAGACGATGGTATTTGCCCTTAAAATTAATTTCTGCAATATCTTAAACAGATGTAAACAAGATTAAAACAACTGGCTGTCCAAGCGCTTAAGAGATACACCCGATTTTACACATAACCCAGTCTTCTGTGTTTCACCTCAGTGCCCAAGATGTCCAAATATCTCCTGAGGACACCCCAGACCAAGCACTGCCTGCTGTGGTGGCAGCAGCTGGCACTTACTGTGCCACTGTTTATGCCTGTGTTCATAGCAACCATGTTGACACTGCAGAACAGGAAAAACACAGGCCAAGCCAACTGCAGGAGCTGGGCCCAGGCACAATAGTTGATGCTGCTTCTAATTTTCAAGAGGGACAAGATGGGATCTCAATTATATATATTCTTCACTCAAGTTGCAGTTCTTCTATTAGAAAAGTCTTCACATTAAAACGTTATCAAATGGCAACATAAGACCTGTTAAAAAGAGCAACATAATACAGCAACAGCTATAGCAGAACTGCAGCACATCTGAACAGACAGTAACAACTACCAGATTTCACTCCCGTGAACCTAAAACTACAGCACAGTGTAACAGGATGGAGTTCTGCTGGCAGCACCAACAGAACCAGTCAGGTTAACACATGGCAAGAGAACAATGTCTAACAGGTGAGCCAGACCAGCTTTAGATGCACAGTGGAGAAGTTTCTACACCAAGATTAATGGCAGCCTACATCTAGTCTCTCCATCTGCCAGCCCAGGTCAGGACCTGCACAAGACACAAAAGCTCCCTACTCACTGCCCTGAAGGAATCTCAGAAAGGAAGTTTTACATTTGCTTCCGAATTTTTCATTTTTAACTGCCCCTTCAAAAGGAAAACCTGAGGCTTCTTTTCCACTGGTATACAGCAAAATGGCAAAGATTACACAAACTGAGTAAGAAATCTAAAGTTAAAGAACAGTCTCTGCAATTCTCCTTCCTACTGGAAATTAATTTAAAAAACCTTTATCTTCAGAGGCCCCTTTTCCCCCTGAACTCAGAGATACTGGAAGGCTACAGCTCCCATGCAAGTACAATTACAAAGCATGCTGCTCCATCTTCAGATACCTTAAGCACATTCAAGTACCAAACAATTTGCCTGGAGTTTCTCTTCCCTGGTATTTCCATGTTTAACTTCTGCATTCTTCCTGTAAAGGATCGGAAACTGAACACACGTTCAGCAGCCAAAGGTGGCTGCAGCTGACACTGGGTTTACTTGCCTCACCTTCTAGGAGCCCTACACGGGACAAAACTCCCCAGCAGTGTGAACTGTAAGGATTCAGTTTTCAGAGGAAGCCAACAGCCACCTTTAAGGAGCAATATCCAGAAAAGGCTGGTTCAGAAGACAAGTCCTTAAATGGACAGCCTCCAAGCACTTTGGACATCATTACCGCTTTAGTTCCAAGAGAAAAAAAACAAGTACAGTAAAAACCACCCAAGTTCAAATGCTCCTCTGTTAGTCAATACTCCTCCATTTTGTCATCACAGGCAAGTTTCCAGCAGTTCCTTTTATCTATCAAGGCCACCTTAAGTAAGCCTTCTGCAAGAAAGCTACTTAGGTCTTCTTGGAAAGTTTTCAGTCACAGCTCTCACTGTTTTCTGCAGCTCCGATGCGTTACACAAAGCAGCTTGTCCTGTCTGTCCATGTGTCATCGTCCCCTCCCCCCTTACATACCAGAACTAGATTTTTACCTCACCAGGGCAGGAAAAGTAGTAATGGAAAACAAATTACAACGATGGCCTCATCTGGCATTTTTGAGACAGGTCAAATTCTGCAAGATAGTGTATGGCTCTGCCTCACAGAGTAAGATTTGAAAACTCGTCAAGAAACACAACTCTAGTAGTGTTTTCTTACCTTTCCAGGAAGGAGAGACAGTGGTAATTTACCTAAACTCCTTCTACAGAGCGCTGTAACTGCAGTTTGAACGTGAAACATTAGTAAGAATGAATTTTAGACCTTGTTCTGTATGACAGCCCTACTAGTCAGAGCAGGGCTGAGAACAGCTCAAAGATCCCTGTGTCACCACAGTATTTTCTTAGGTCAGATCTGAAGCTTTTGGGGGAAATTCAATCACCAAACTTCAAAGTGACCAAGTGTTTTTTGGATTCTTCTGTGATATAAGAAAACTTTGATACAAGAAGTTCCTTGTATCAAGCTCTGAAGGGGAAAACGGTCCTTCTGTGGCTTTACAGTTAATACACACTCAAAACTCTTGGAACAAGAGAGGTGCTATTAGTCTCCAGCCCTCATACACAAGATTCAGCAGTATCAGAGTCTGTTTTAGTTAGCCTATCTAGAGGTGATGATGCAAAGAATTGCCACTAAGCTCCATTGTGATGGCCCTTATTTTATGGCTTTTAGCCTGGATGCCCTCCGAGGAAGAAGTTGTTTCAACAAACAAAAATAAAACTGACTTGGGCTCCTCCTAGTAAAAAGGAAGCTGAACTTCAACCCTGAGATTACTTCTGGATACCAGCAGTTTCTTAGCATTCAACAGCCCAATACAACAGGGGCAACTCTTCACTGTGTTTACCAGGTGCTTCTTTTGACCCACAAATACCATCAGTATCAGCAGGACTTCACTCCTTCAATCAAAGGACAGACTAGATAAAAGCCATTGCCAGAGCCAACACACCTACGAGCCCTTTAGCAAGTCAGCTCTATCAGAGGTTGAGAAATCAGCAGTTCCTCTCCAAGCTGCTGGTGACCAACCTACAGCACCACACCTGAACGGGACAAGCCAGCCCAGAGACAGCCTGAGCACGGCAAAACCCCAATGTGACAGGGAGCACAGCTTTGCTTTCCTCTAAAACAAAGGACTCAAAAGGCAGAAAGGCCTGCTAACCTAAGTGTTAGCATTTAGTTTCAAAAGAGAAGTCCAGGTATTACTCATTGGAAAGGAAATACCATCAGTGAGGAGGTTTTATCTCCCAAGCAACATGTTGTAAGAATTCTTGACACAACTGTCATCAGAGCTACTCATTATTCAGAAGCTGAATTTCCACATGTGCAATCTCAAGCCCTGCTACAACAGTCAGTGACACTCCTGTCTCCCACTTCTGTCCTCACTAGAGTGAGATGCAAAATTAAGTATTCTGACCACCAGGCAATGTTACCCCAGTTCTGAAAGAAACTAGTTTGAAACGTCAAGAAAACTTGCAAAAGTGGAAAGCAAAACCCTACACTCCATTTGGGACCCATCAATGCATTTCACAGGCAAGCTGCCCCAGGAATGCTGAACATTAACTAAGAACTGAGGGGCCAGACGCCAGGACAAAAGGACATCCTGACTTCGATTAGACCAGTAATTCTTGGATAGCTTTGTTAACACAAACCAGAAAGAGAACTGAAGTTCATCAAGGAGTGACTCTAGGACTTTCTGCCTATCCATACTAGTTAATATGGAGCGTGAAACACCGGATCTACCAAATATGCACGTTTTAGCCATAAAAAATAAAAGGAGAAGATAGGATCTGCACTAAGTTTTAAACTTTAACTAAACAACATGAGCAACATGTGAACCATTCAACATAAAATTCAGTCCTAACATTAGCAAAGTCAGTTTAAATGGCGGGTTAAGCCTGTAACTCACAGGGTTCTTGCACAGCCCCAGTGAACTTATTTAACCTCCTCCGTCTGAGTACAGATGCAGGATTGCCTCTCTAGGCAAGTCTGCATTAAGGGAGAAAAATATGGACCAGGCAACCCTAGCGCTGCGTGGGAACAGGACCACATTAAGGCCTTAAAGGAAAATAAACCCCACTATTAAACGTGACAATGCTCGATCCTAAATGAGTAACAGCGGTTACTTGAGAACTACGCCCGACAGGAACTTAAATAAAAGGCCGCCCCAGAGCCCGCGATGTGCAGATGGCACAAGCTGTTTTTCCTATCCATTTATAGGTCACATTTGGATTTGGAGCAGTCACCGTCCGTGCCTGTGGTCGGAGCAAACAGTTGCGACACCTCGCCCCTGTGTCTCCGGCAGGGCCTCACACGTGGGGAGCCACGTGGTGCGCGGGCCGCGCTCGGCCCCGCCGACGGGAGTTTAGCGGGGACTTAGAACGAGATTAAAAAGGGAAAAGAACAAACAATTTAATTCGAGCCCGTTCCCCTCAGCCCCCGGGTTCACAGGATCTTCTCCACTCCGAACACACCGCCTCCGGGCCGGGCCGGGCCGCGCTCCCCCTGCCCGCGCCCGGGCGGCCACGTGCGGCCCTGCCCCTGCCCCTGCCCCTGCCCCCGCCCGCGGGCCCGGCTCGAGGCCGTGCCCGGGACGAGCTGAGCCGAGCCGAGCCGATCCGGGCCGATCCCCCCCGCCCCGGCCTTCCTCCCCCGGGCGGCGCAGCCTCCCTGGGCGCTCCCGGAACCCAGACCTGACTCACCCGCCGCCGCCGCCCCCGCCAGGCCCGCGGCCACCGCGGCCCGCCCTACGCCCCGGCCCGTCCCGATCCGATCCCCCCCCGGCCCGGCCCGGCCCGGCCCGGGAATGGCGCCCGCCCGCCCGCACTTTCCCGCGCGCTAGGCCGGAGTGCGCCAGCGCCATCAGCGCTCCGCGCGGCGCCCCCGCCGCCCCCCCGCGGCTCCCCGCGCGCTGCCCCGCGGCCCCCGGCGGTACCGGCGATCCGTGCGGTCCTTGCGGTCCGGAATCCCCGCGCCCGCAGCCCCTGCTCGCCTCGGCGCCGCTCGCTCGCTCGGCCCCGCCGGCCCCGCTGCCTGCGCCACACGCGGTGTGCACACGGCCCCACGGCGCGCCCCGCCCCGCCGCTCTGCGCACGGCTCGCCGGACCCCGCGCTCAGCCAATGGGCGCGCGGCGCTGCCCCGGGCGGCCAATGGGAGGCG
>JAWWTY010000022.1:19327029-19350359 GCA_035222235.1 Margarornis squamiger | reverse complement strand
CGCGGGGGGGCGGGGCGCGCCTCCCGCGCGCGGGACGGGGGCGCGCGGGGCGGCCATGGCGGCCATGGCGGCTCGGCAGGGGCTCACACAGCGCCCAACGCGGGCACAGCCCGGCCGGGGGTCACACAGCGCCCGACGCGGGCACGACGCTCACGGGCGGCCCCGCGCACGCCCCATTGCCGGGCGGGAGCTGCCGGAGCCTCTGCCCCGTTCCCCCCGCCCGGCCCCGCGCAGAGCGGCCCGCAGGGTCCGGCGGAACTCGCCGCCGCCCCGTCCGCAGCAGCCTCCGCCCGCCAGGGCTCCTCATGCTTCGTCCGGCTCCCAGCGCCTCCCGGCCCTGACACAGACGGGCGCCGCTGCCGCGCTCGGCTCAGAGCCCGCGGTGCGGGGCCGGGGCTGGGCTGAGCGGAACGGACACGGCCGGGGCTGAGGGGCACGGGCAGCAGGAGCGGGCCGGCAGGGCCGGGCTGAGGGGCACGGCAGCAGGAGCGGGCCGGGAGGGCCGGGCTGAGGGGAGCAGGCCGTGCTGAGGGGCACGGGCAGCAGGAGCGGGCCGGCAGCGCCGCCGCCATCTTGCGGGCCAGCGCGGCGGGCGCAGCAAATGGAGGCGGCGGGGCCGGCGGGACCCTCATGGCGCCCCCCGGGGCTCCCTCAGCGGCGGGGGCGGCGAGCCGGGAGCGGCCCCGCTCCGTGCCGGACACGAAGCTTGGGGGCAGCGTCGCTGCGCGGTTTGCTGTTGTGTTTACATAAACGCTCTCCGTCGTGCCTGGGAGCTCGGCAGGTGAATCAGCGCCCGTTCCCGTGCCGAACGGTGCCGTGCGGGGCCCGGCGGCGCGGCACAGCACCCCGGCGGCGCGGCACACACACAGCACCCCGGCAGCGCGGCACACACACAGCACCCCGGCAGCGCGGCACACACACAGCGCCCCGGCGGCATACACACCGCCCCACCCCGGCAGCGCTCTGCGCCGAGCCCCGCCGCCGTGCCGGGTGCCGCTCCCGGCCCGCGCTCAGCGCAGGGCCCGCCGCGCCGCGCTCGGGTGCCGGGTGGGGCTCGTCGCGGGGGTGCTGCGCACTGACCTTTCCTCAGGCTGTAAATCTAATATCACTGCACTATAGTTAAGTTTCTTTTATTAGCCAGTGAGTAACAACGCATGTCTTTTCCCCATGTTAAGTGCAGCCCGTTTAAGATGGACTTTAATTTGCGTTTTGTGCACTATATTTGCTGCCTGTCGGGCGTGTTTATCGCGAGCTGATTTTGCACAGAACAAACCCCCGTGACCAGCACGGGGTATGGACAGGGACGGGCCTCGGACCTATCTCTGTCTGTACACTCTGATGTCTGACCACAACTCTCGTTCTGGTATTGGTTTTACAGCACTGTAAAAGCATCAGCATCACCATGAACTTGTAATAATATTTTTCGCATTAATTACTTTTTTCATGGTTCATGTCATGGTTCAGCATAATTTTCACGGCCTTTGGTTGCCTCAGATGCGTTACAATCCCGTTCACAAGTGGTTGCACTTTTAGTTTTCATGGCTACTCTTTCCAGGTGATACAGGGAAAGAAAACAGTGTGGCTGAGAAAGTGTTCAGAGCTTCTAAATCATGAGTGTGACTGCACTGCATTAAAAATCAACCAAACAACAAAGCATTGTCCCTCAGAAAGGCTGACATAAAATCAGATATCCACAATTTTTTCATCAAATCTTTGCTTTTTTTAAAGTACTAGAGCCCAACCTCTATACGAGTCTTTTAACAGGACTCAGAGATTTCAGACCAACAAACCAATACAAAACAGGTAGAAACCTGTTCTTGTGTTTTGCTGGTTCTACTTCTGGAACTGTCCATGGGGCCAGGAAACTCCAAACTTAACCTTGGTAGGAACTGTAGACTTACTGTCATCAAAAGTTTTTGTGACTGATGGTAAATTGCCCTGACCAAATCAAAACTTTATTTAAAGGCATTTCAAATCATACACTGGACTCTCCCTCAGCTGAAATGGTTGCAACTGTGAGTGAAAATGCTTTCCTCAAGAAGTGTCAGTGCTGGTGACACATCAATTAATCATCCTGTCTAAGTGTGCTGCCTCAAATACAGCTCATGTGTTCTTATAATACAGGGTATTTTTAGCTGTGTTTCATTATAATGGAGGAAATTCTCCCCCAGCGGATAGTAAGAGAGTCTTCTAACAGTGTTTAGTGTGTGTGCTTGCCCCAAGAATTATTTTGGCTTGTTGTATCTTAATAAAGCTGGCAATTCTTGTTTTTCAGGTTCCTCTGATATTTAGGCAAAGGATAGTCCTGCAGTTAGAGAACAAAAGGGAGAAGCATGACATCTACTCCTGGCTCAGTTACTTCCTAGAGGAAACAAAGGAGACAGAACAAGGTAGAAGTAAAAAGTCTTTCATTTCTTATGCTCAAGGAAAATACAATTGGATGTCAGTTCCAGTCTCTGCCACAAAAATCCCAAGCCTCAAGAACAATTTACGAGTAGCAGTGCTCAGGGGAGCTCAAGTGCAGTAATAGCTGAAGGTAATCTGTTGTCTCAGCAATATATCTTTCCTAATGCAGATAGTTCTTAGAAGTGTTGGATGAAGAGCCAAATCATTTTAAGACCAAATAACAAATCAGATTTTGTAACCCATGGTCTTGCATTGTTTTCCTCTGAGTGGTTGGGTCTGTGGGTAGAGAACTGTTTCAGTTGCTGAGCAATTGTCATTGCCTCAGCCACATATTTCCATTGTTAAAACAAACCTTACTTCATTTTGTATGTGGGATTTTTCAAAACCAAGGAGACCTAAAATAATCTCTATGGGTTGTAAGTATTCAAAGAGAAACTGCTTTTGCAGTATGGTTGAGTTTAAAACAATCTATCGGCAGCAGTGTCAGAACAAGGGGTGGCTGTTTCCCGTTCCTTCCCCCCGCCCCAGCCATTTCTTTTCCTGCCAGGAGGCCCCAGCAGGGCAGGAACACCCCCACCTTCCCCAGGTCTGCCCCTGGATGCTGTGCCCTGCCCTCTGCACCACACGGAATTCCAATGGTCTAAGAGTCTGCAGTCAGCTCTGCATTTATTTCTTTAAAAAAGTCAGCTGGCTGCTGGGCAGAGGCCTGATAGAACCCCCAGTGAGATCAGCTGCTCTACCGACAGAGGACAGACTGGTTAACTCTTGTCCTCATACATGAGAGTTCAGGAAGCACCAGATGTGATCTTGAGAGACTTTTGAAACGTGGAAGGTATGTATTCCCTGTGTTCCCTGGGTGATGCACCAGATAGCAGGAAAGATCTGCCGGCTTCTTTAATAAAATATTCATGTTTGTATTCAGGTTTCATGGCTGAATTATTTCATAGGCTTATCCATCTTTCATTTTTCATTATTTTAAGCATATGTCTTTGTATACAGTCCTTTAGCATGAACTTAGTCTGGTTGAAGAGAAGCAATGACTGACTGATTCCAGATTTTTACTTCAGTTTCATTTATTATAATTAGCTGATGAGATTTCAAATAATTACTTATTTAATGTGTATAATAATACAAGAGTGATGAGTTAGCTCATGACTGTTGCACAGATATCCTCATTTAGAATCAGGCAAAAAGAACTTCCTCTACTGACACCCGTGTATGAAGATAAAACCTGCATATGAAGGCACCATGAGGTCACACTCAACATAACCAATGGCCAGTGTACCAGGCTGAGGTACAGTGAGAAAATGTCTCAATTAATTGTCCTTTAAAGCATATTCTTTGACATGGAAGAAACTCACAGAACTCTTTGTGCTCTTCTTTTCTTTTTAAAACAACCTGTGGAATAACCTGTTGGGTGCCAGCTGCTCAGGATGCTTTAATGTCCATCTTCAAGCTGTCATTCCTTTTCTTACACCAGCAGTTCCACCACTGAGCCCATTTTTATGTCTATTCAGCTGCCTACAGTGTTAAAAATTTAAAAATCACACCAATATTTGATGATCTGTCTGGCCCTTCAAAGACCACGTGGTGCATGATGGAGCAGTGCTTAAATGCAGGATGTTTACATGTCCATGGTGTTGCTGGAGTTCTGGTGTCCCTCTCAAATGGGATATTCAGCTGAAGGGGCAGATTTTGCCCTGCTGGTGCTTCTGCTCCTGCTCCTGAGCAGTGCCCTGAGGTTATCCATGCCAGTGTGAGGCCAGGACTGTGCCCATGTGCCCTGAGGCACTGGGGACTCTCCTCTCAGCTCTCTGACCCCAGCATCTGCCACAGTCACTCTTCACCCTGGGCTGCTCCCTGGCTCTCAAATGCTTCTTCCTCTTCTCCCACAGGTGATTCCAATATTTAAGTTTTACTGACAAAGAATCAGTAACTGAAAATACCTATGTAGTGTTTATTGCAAATACAACTAAAAATATTAGTTATTAACTTAACATGACTAGACAGATGAGCCTGAGCCTTCCATGGTGTTGATGACAGCAGTTGAATGCTTGTGCAATTCTATTCATTTCAACGGGCTGTCTGCTCATCTGTGGCTCCACAGGAGTGTCCGGTCCCACAGCTAAATCCTCTCTTTGCTGGACATCAGACTGAGCTGGGCAGAGTGGATTTGAAAGTCTCCATTTGAGATTCTTAATCAGCCCATGTTGTATCAGCAAGTTTGACATGGAGGAACAGTAACAGGACAGCAAAGTTTTTCCCTTGTTGAAAGGGCATCCCCTCATGTCAGTGCCACTTAACTCTGGGAAAGAAAGACATTCTTAGGAAAGAATAGCATGTCAAGAGTCGTGTCAGCCCAGGGACAACCAGATGCTAGAACAGCTCTTTAAGCGTTCCAGAGGTGCTGTAAGCAGAGAAAATGGACTGTTCTAACCTGACTGAGGAGAGCCAGGGCCCAGAGGAGCAGTGCAAAAGCAAAGCTGCTCTGTCCCCTCACACTTCACTAGTCCCTAACCTAGTCTGGATGCAGCAACACTCAGCCTGGATCCAAAACTGTACTTGACTGGGCTCCAAGGGATTTCAGTAAGAGGAGGCTGAGTCAGGACTTGGCTATAGGTGGATCAGAGACTTTGCAGTGTTTATTTATTAAATATATTCCATCTGGTGTCCTGTTTGCAGCCTGCCAAAGCAAAAAGGGATTAAAACCTTTCCCCCCACCAACATCTCAATATTGAAATAATGAGTAGGACTTTTTTCTCCCTCTACATTATTCCTGGAATAAGCTGTCAAGCAAGTAGTTGAGTTGTTGCACCTTACCACAACCTTTGCCAAGAAAGATTTAGCAGCATGATAATTGAATGGCAAATATTATAGCCACATTGCTTTCACACATAAATTCTGTGTCAAAAGATAGACGTCTAATGGGGGCAAAAAGGTTTGTGTTAATATTTATCTGCTTTATTGTTTTTATCTAGTGTGCCATTTTACCCAAAATAGTGCAGAGGATTTGAGAGTGAGCTAAGTGAAGTTATCCCATCTTGGACTGAAATGTGAATATAAAACTGAGAGCATCCTTTCAGCTGCATTAAATAATACATAGAAGTACAAAGATAATTATCAAAAATACTAATTTGATAACCAAAAGATGATTAAAAGGGATGTTCACTCAAAGCTGTGCAAAGCCAGGTTAGGGGTGTGCCTGTCGGGAAGGAGCAGTGGGAATAACTCACAGGAAAGGAGAAGTTATCTAAGAAATGTAAACATTGCCAACAACAAAAAGATAACTGAATTCCATGGTAATTTCCACCAAGTAACAAATGAAAACAATCAGGCCCTACCAACATGGGTGACAAACAGTTCTGTAGTTCCTAGAATATTTGTATGTGCTAAAAATAAGCACAGCTCACTGTGCACAATTGCATGAGAAACCACAGGCTGGGGATGAGTAAAAGGTCATGAAAAGGTGCTGGCTTGGAGGTAGAAAAAAGCAGAATTTGAAGTTGAGATAAAGATATGTATGTGATATATTGTGCAGGGCTGAGCTAATGGAGTTGTTTTAATTACATTATAAGCTCAAAGGTAATACATCTGAAGGAATTTTAAAGGTTAAAAAAGCCCACATACTGCGGGGTTCTCCAGCAGTGCAAACACACTGGTTTTGGAATTGTAAAGGTGGAAATTTACAGGTAAAAACTCTTCTAAGCTGCCCTGACTTCCACTCTTTTCATGTCAATTCCATATGAATTAGATAGAACTGAAACCATTTTTCTTCTCATAATTGCATAATAATATAACCTTTCATCTGTTTGTAACAACAAAGCTAAATTTAATTGATTCAGCTAAATAGAAAAAATCCTTCAATGAAATCTCTCAGCAAGTGACATCATCCTGCACACAGGACACAACTTTTCCTCCTGCACACAGCCAGGTCCTGCTCTTCTCCTGCTGGGATGTTCTCCATTTGGTTTGAGGTTTCAGTCTCGGAAATGCAAGTGGACATTGCAAAACCACACAGAGGTCCTGGGGTTTGCTGTGGTTTCACTGGTTTAGGCAAGATTTTTACTTAGGAAGGAATTATCTTCATTTCCTAGGCTTCTCCTCAGTAACTTGTTTAAAATTAACTCAGTGAATAGTTGCCAAATTCTTGAATTTCTGAAAAGGGTTTACCCATGAGCACATATGGCCTGCTGTATAAATTCATAGTTCATCATTCATAAGAGGTGGGATCTTCTCTGTATAAATAAATAATTTTCTTCTGTTTTCCACCTTTTGAATTGATTATTCATAAAGTCTTGTGGTACATTCATCTTAGGGAATGTAGGAATAGCTCTGTGTGGAATAAACAGTTCACCTTAATGCTTTCACATGAACTCCCCTCTGGTCTGAGCACAGAAGGAGCTTCCATTCCACATTTGACCTTTCAGGATACGTGTGCCAGTGCACTGTCTTCTTCAAGGTCCTTCCTGCTCATGCTAAATACCCCAGTTGTGCTGGTGGCCCTGGGGAGCGTTTGGAGCCCCACTGAGTTCCCGGGGTGTGTGGGGTGTGCAGGGACACGGTGGTGCAGCTGCAGCCTGGAGAGGAGCTGAGGGTCACACTGCACAGGCTGCTCTTGCATGGCTTGGGACAAGCAGGGCTGGGATAACACCTGGTAACACAGGTAAGAACCTCAGTTCTGTCCTGGGATGCAAACGGGCTGCCATCGCTCTGCACGTCTCGAGTGTATCTGCCCGTGTGGAGGCTCAGGGACTCCTGGTGCAGCCACATGAGGATTTTCAGGACAGGACTGTGCCAGAGTGGCACATGCAGAGGGACAGAGGGACAGTCCTGGCTGTCAGCTTTGTCTCATCACCCCCATTATGTGCCTACCCAACACTGGAATTCCCTAAACCCATACTCAGTGGAAACTGAGGCAGGTTTCCAAGCATCAGGCCCTTACAGAGGCTGGTTATTTCTCTTTTCTGATGTTGTATGCAGTGAGATTTTGTTTCCCCTGGTTTTTCTTCCCAAGTGGTCTCTCTGTAGTGGCTGGAAAACCCACTTACATGTTTTATGTGACTTCAGAATTACACAGAGGGCAAAAGACTCTTATCCCAAGTGTTGCACATGGGTTGTGACCTGTAACTAAATTCCTACCTTGTTTTTGCCAATGCCACAACAGGACAGTGTGTCACTCACTGGTCCTTGGCTTCAGAAAAGAGGCTCATAATGGACAAATGCTACTCTTAAAATTACAGGCTTGAGCACTGTTACAGCCCAAACTGGCAGAACCAAACAATGGGAAGGAAAGATGTTCCTTCCTTTGTGTTTTGTAGCTTCACCAGGTGTTTTGTAAGGAACACAAGTGGAGAGTCACCATCCAGTCTGTGCTCAGGCACAGGCAGGGGAAGCAAATGTGCTCAGTAAAAAGGGATGCCCACTTGGAAGAGAACAGGAACAGGCCTGCCTGAAGCATGGTGTAAATACCAGATGGCTTTTTAATACAAAATAGTAAGTGATTTTTGAAGATCTGAAAGACTGATGGGGAGGAGTCAGAATAAATCCAAGTCTTTTTGGCACGTGTGGAGATGATGTTGGAATTTCTTACCCCACTACATGAGCAATGAGACTTCACACTTTTAAGGCATTTTTCCCCCAGTGTTTTGCGATTTTTTTGACCAACTTTACAACATCTTGGGTATGAAATCATAGAATTATAGAATTGTTAGGTTGGAAAAGACCTTCAAGATCGAGTCCAACTGTTCCCCCAGCACTGCCAAGGCCATCACTAACCCGTGTCTCCAAGTGTCATATCCATAGAAGATAAACAGGGTCACTGTTGTGTTGTTTCTTGAGTAGAAACAAAGATCTGCCTAAAATGTGCCAGGGTTTCCACTGTGGCCAGCATTTCGATTCTGGTTCTTTTGGGAAGACTTTGCAAGAATACTAAAAAGCAGGGATACAGCATCTGTAATGTAATTTTTAAGAGACCTGTCAGCAAAGTTTCAATGTCAGCTACAGATGGGGACATAAAATGTTTGTATATGTTTATAAACATAAAATGTTTATAAAGGGGATTCTCAATAGCTACAGGTTTAAGCATCACTGGTATATTTGGCACAGAATCTCAGATTGCGTGTATGGACTCCACAACTGCAGACACCTGGTTCTCAAACATCTCTAATTCCAAGCTCATGGTACAACATATACTATTTATATAAACACTATAAGATTAGAGACAGTCATCTAAGAGAAGGATGGTATTTGTCATTCAATAAAATGGAGAAAAAAGCCTGTCATTGTTCTGAAGTATGGTTTGCCTTTCCTCACTGGTGTTCTATTTGATCATATCATATTCTAGTAATTAAATATGCAATAACTCAGATTATTAGTATTATCACCAGCTTTAATAGGCACACTTCATATTAAAGTCTTCCTGAAAAAATTTTTCCTTTAAGATTCAGGCAGCTGAAAGTCTAGTCATAATTATATCATAAACATCCGTCTCCAAGGTTGGTCACACTAATAAAACGAGTCATCTAGAAGGATGTTTTATTCATGTGAGCCTGAAAGTGGCACAACACTGTTAGCTAGCAAAAGATAGGGAAAGAAGATTGTATGTGAATTAGGAGAAAAATCAGATGTCCCTGAAAACTGAGGAATAAATAGAATGAATTACGTTTTGTCTTTGCAGAAGGAAGAGGTTATT
The DNA here is from genome assembly GCA_035222235.1 of Margarornis squamiger. NCBI lineage: Eukaryota > Metazoa > Chordata > Aves > Passeriformes > Furnariidae > Margarornis > Margarornis squamiger. Next base: position 19,341,262 of record JAWWTY010000022.1, on the reverse strand, counting down.
TTTCAGAAATTGTCACATGTTTTTGTCCTTAGTTTATGCTGGCAGAAAACACATCTGCGCTGGCCACGGTTATTTTCCTGGAAGCAGCACTCGGTCACCTTCAAACTGGGAAAATGATAAGAGCAGTAACAAACAGAAGGTACCTCAAGAACCTATTTTCATATTCTGAGTTGGGAATGACCTTGGGTGTTGCCTGATCCTTCCATTGTTACATTCATCCAGTGACTAACGTTGACACTGGAACACTCAGAAACAAATACATTAATTAGCCAACTTGACAAACAGGTTTGTGGTCACGAAACTGCAGCCATCCTGCAGCAGTAATTACCAGCTCCATGTGCTTGGTCTGAAATAGAGGCCTGGAGTGCAGGGCTCCTATTGTACAGACTGTAACTTGCTCCTTTAGCTCTGCAGGTGATGGTGTGGCTGGTCCTGGTGGCTGAGATCCCTCGCAGCACCTTGGCAAGGCTGTGTCTGCAGGAGCTGAGGGTCTGTGCTCCCCCAAGGCCACAGTACCACCTAGCCTGGACAGGTTTGCCACCTGGAGGAAGAACAGGGAGGCTTGTTAGTCAGACAGCTCCTTGTTCCTCATGTGGTGACCATGGAGATCCCTTTCCTTGTAAAGGGACGGTCTGACCCACTCCATTAAATTTTCATTTAATGAAATGAAACCTCCCTCTACAAAATGATGAGACAATTAGTATTGGTGAGTATGATTATTAACTCTTGAGGCTCTCCCGTCTGAGCACTGAGGCTGCTACAAGGAGTATCTGCAGACTGTTAGTGATGCATAAGGATTCCTGGACAAAATGCATCCAGAAAACACAGTTCTTAGAATAATTTGGAATACAGACCAGGCACTCCAAAACTGGGAAATGCTGGGGTTAAGTTTGTTTATACATCCTTCGTTTAGGAATCTTGTGGACAGAATTATAATAACCTTCAGTGAAATAATTCAGTGCTACTTTTTCCCAGCCTCCTTGGAGTTGTGTGCCAATGGAATGTTTACCTTGTTGGAAAAGCTGGGAGATGCACAAGGAGTAGGATGTTGCAGGAAAGGGAAGGGACAATTTCATGGCTCAGAGAACTGAACTTTGTCCTGGGTAACTGAATTCTATCCATATTTGTGTCACAGGTCCCCTGTGTGATATCACCTAGATCACATAACCCAAGGTTTTCCCAGGTGGTGACACTGTGTATGTGCTTCATTTCCAGAGGTTCTGTATTTGAGACACTCAGAAGTGAGGAATGGCTGTAATTGTAGGCAGATCCTGACCCTGGAGCATGGGAGCACTGGAGTTATCAGAAAAGAGGTCGCAGGAACTTCTTCTAAGCCAAAGGTCATCCTTGGGAATTGTTGAATCAGTTTTTTAAAGTTGTCTCAATGTTAACTGAGTATGTGTTTCATCTTGAAAAATGTATGACAATTACTAAAATTTGGTAGATTCACAAGAAACCCACCACAGAGTCCCCCTGAGGAAAACACTGGTAAATAATCCCTGGCACTCTGTCCCTCTTTGAACTGTCCCTACCAAGATAGGGGAGCTAGTGGGAGAGCTGGCAAAGCGAGGAACACAGGGAAACTTCTGTCTTTCCAGTTTTAAAAAGTGTGACATTGATACAGCACGGACTAAACCACAAGGCTTTAGAGAGCGTAACAAACTGCTCACATCTGTGTCTGTGCTGATCCTCCACCTCATGGCACCTTCTGCCAATGCAGAACCCAAACCCCTTTGGCTGCATTGCCTGCAGCACCAAGCCACACTAAGCTTTGTATCACCTTCACATCCCCCTCTTAGACTCACATCTCCTGACTCTTTAATTCCTGAAAGCCCTCTGAGGTTTCCCCCAGCCCAGCACCAGGAGGGCAGCTGTGCCCAGCCCTGGGCACGGGCGCAGCTCCCAGGCTGTGGGTGCTGGCTGTGCCCCCACGCTCAGCACCCCACAGCCCCTGATAGTGCCCCACACTTACTCCTCCCCAGCTCCCCCTCTCTAAAACCCTGTGTCAGGGCAGCCTGAGCTGGCAGCAGTGTCCAGCTGCACTGGGAGGTGTCACAGGTGAGGAGGCTCCCCTGGCACTGTGCAGGGGAGATCAGTGTCCAAAGGCAGGAGCCCTCCATAGTCCTCTGATTCTCCATCCTCTGTGTGCATTTCACAGGGTTTGGTGGCAGCCTGCAACCCTCCTAAATTCCACTTTGTCTCGCTTTCTTTTTAGGGAACAACTTGATAGAAAAATGACTCCCAGGTAATTATTGTAGAGTACTTGGAGACTGATCAAATGTGTTGCAAGTCAGCGATTTTCTGTCTATTTGTTGCAGTACAAGCAGAAACACAGACTTCTTGGCAATACTAAACTTGTCAAAATCAAATCTGAAACCCCGGATTCAGTTTTCTATTTGACACCTCTCTGGGTCTGACACAGAAGCTCAGGGAAAAAATACTTGAGGAAAAAGGGTGAGTGAAAACTGATAAAAGGTGTTGAACAGAGCCAGGGAATCCCTCTGTACAAACCAGCCCTCCTCCCACATGTCTCTGAGAACAAAACGACATGTCATGCCCTTACTTTTGTGTTGCCCCTGAAAATAAGCAATTTATTTTTAAATAGCTAGAAAAGAGGATACTGAGATAAAAGCTGTCTCTAGCTGGTCACCGGCTTCCCCATCTAGAGTAAGTTTAAACAAACTAAAATCACATCTAGTTAAAGAAGTAACTTTAAAGTGTTCTAAACCACAATCCAGCTAATTTTTACAATTATCTCCAAGAAAGCCACTGGATTAACCAGGTCAACATTTTGCACTTGCATTAGGGAGTATGATTGAATGAGGGAGGTAATTGTGTGCTTGACTGGCAGAGCCCCCAGTACGTGCTGGGACAGTGGCCCTGCAGGGTGACACCCAGAGAGTGAAGGGCCCCTTCACCCTGTTCCTCCCGGGAGAACGGGATGTGTGAATTCCAGCAGGTCGGATTTCAATTTAACTCCGTATTTATACTCCTGGTGCTCATCTGTTCCACCACGAAAAGATCATCTGAAAAATGTGATCCCTGCTCAGAGTAGCTAAAAGGCTCATTGAGCTCGTCAAGTAAAGCAGGCAGAAAGCTGCTGGCAGGAGCAACAGCTGTATGCTTGACCTTTACCCATTCCCCCTTTTCTCTCTCCGTGCTCAGGACCAGGCTCAGGCATTCCAGGGAGCCAGGCATTTGGAAAGAGAGGGTTATTTTTATTCACCCTGTGGTTTCTCAGCATAGTGGGTCTTTAGGAATATTTCCTTTCACGTCAATGCCTTTAAGCATTGAGCATAGCCTGTCCTGGGAAGTCAGTAAATTTGAATTCATGTTTTGAAGCTTTGTCAGGACTCAGAATATAACGTGCAGAAGAAGCCAGCAGAGCTGATGAATAAAGCAAATGCAGGCTGGGTGTCCTGCTAAAGCTATTACCAGGGTATTTTACATTTTCCGTGCACCCAAATTAAACCCTTTATACAGGCAAAGTAATCCAAAACCATCTGGCACTAGAATTTGGGATTTCATAATGCTTTTTAATGCAAACCATGTGAGCAGGATGTGCAAAATGTCTGTGTCAGTGGGTTGAATTAATACATGTAAAGAAGATGAACTTGGCAATAGTTTTGTCCAGTTTTCATATGCCCAGCCAATGAATTCCTTGTCCCACTGCTGTTCAGCAGGGATAAGTTCTGCACTGTCACCTGTCCTTGCCTGACACTGGTCACTTTGCGGTTCCCAAAAGCAGAGGGAAAACCAGGATCAGAGAGGAGCCCCAACTATGGAGCCAGATGAGCAACTCCAGCATAAAGCTAAATAGCCACATTAACTTTTTCCATCTTGTTACTGAATGACAGTAAGAATTTTGTTACTGTGGGTCATCAAAGACCTATTTGGCCTTCTGTATGGAAGAGATGCTTCATCCTTTGCCCAGATGTTCTCCTGAAATGCTTTCCCACCCTACTCTGCATTTTAATAAGCAATGGGAATAACTGTGACGAAGGGAACTCAGGATCACTTGGATTTCAGGGTCCCTCTCTCCTCCTGTCAGGGCTGAGCCCTACAATGAGTCCCCACTGGGTGATCAGGCAAGCCCTGGTCCTGTGTAATGGAGCCCAGTGTTTTCAGAAGCAGCAGATTACACCCAAAGTGGCTGTTTATATTTTTAACAAGCATAAACTCTGTCTTTCCTGGCTGTGCCACTCCAAATTGTGCTGTGAGAGGTTTTGCCATACACACTTTACCTTTCCAGCCTCCCTGAGGTCCCAGCCAGTTTTCTTCCCCATGGGAATTCTTCACTCTTCTCTGTGGGTGTTGCCAGGAGTGCCCTGTGCCCTCTCAGGGCTCTCGGGGCCCCAGGGACACCAGCCAGCCGTGCTGGCCTGACCAGCCCCTCCAGGTTCCTGCACGTGGGTCCAGGACTCCCTGGAATACAGCCCTGCTCCTTCAGTGCTGCAGGAGTGCTGTACCTGGCCATGGAGCACATGGATTGCCTTCCAGATTGACCTTGGACCTGTCTGTTAACTATGGACCTGCCCAGTGATCGCTGTGCTCTCAGACCTGATCCTGGCCCCGACCTGTGGACTGACCTGCTGGCCCTGTCTCATCACTGGCAGTTGTGGGATGCTCTGGACTCCTGGTTAAACCCAAGTACCATCCTTGGGTCTGGCTGGGTTGGTCTCCATGGGCTGGACCTGACTGTGTCACTGGGCTTGGCTTCTGCCTCCCTGCCCCTGACAATGGGCCCAGCCTTGTTACACTGAAGTTGTTTACAGATCCCCCCAAAGGTCGAAAATCCAAAATGTGGTGACAACACTGAAAGTAGGTTTGGAAGAAATCTTCAGTAATAATGATTTCAGAACTCTGATTATTCCAGCAACCCTGCTGCAAACCAGGAACACTTTATCCTGTGTTGATAATTTTGTTAGTCACATCCTCTCATCCTTGAGAGCTGCTTCCTTTGCCACCACCTTTGTCTTTTCCCCAAATACCTTTGTATGGATGACTTGAGATGCAAAGCCCAGACTTAGGGGCACAGGAACACTTCCTCCCCACTGCACAAGTGTTATGTGGGGTTTTTCCTCTCCCTTACCATGTCCTGAATGTCTCTGCCTCTGAATAAACTTTATGACATTCCTCAGTCATTCCTCAGTCTCTGAGAGCACTGTGCTCTCATGGAAAAGGGGATCCTAACAAGGCAGAATTGATGCATCCCTACTGAGATGGGATTGAGAGATGCTGGATTCCAGCTTGCACTTGGAAATGCACACAATATGGAATGGGCAAATCACAGAATCACAGACTGCTCTGGGGTGGAAGGGACCTTAAAGCCCATCCAGTGCCACCCCCTGCCATGGGCAGGGACACCTTCCACCAGCCCAGGTTGCTCCAAGCCCCGTCCAACCTGGCCTTGGACACTTCCAGGGGTGGGGCAGCCAGAGCTTCTCTGCCCAACCTGTGCCAGGGCCTGCCCACCCTCCCAGGGAAGAATTCTTTCCCAGTATCCAATCTAAACCCACTGTCAGTGGGAAGGCATTCCTCCTTGTCCTGTCACTCCAGGCCTTTGGAAATAGTCTCTTCCATCTTTCCTGTAGTCTCCCTTCAGATACTGGAAGGGTCAATTAAGTTACCCCAGAGCCTTTTCTTTTCCATGCTGAACAATCCCAATTCTCTCAGCCTTTCCCTGTAGGAGAAGTGCTCCATCCCTCTGATCATGTCACTGTCCTTGGATGTAAGAGACCCTGGCAGGGTGGAGCAGGAGAGCAGAAGACTCATCTGGTACCAAGCCTTTCTAGGCCACATTTCCAATGAGAAAACCTTGGAACAGTGTCAGTACCATATCCACAACAATTACATTAGTGTGGGAATGGCGGATTTAAGTCCTTGTGGCAGCTTCAAGCCTGCCCTGAGCATGCTGGGGATCACCTGCTGTTGCTCGGGTGATGCAGTGGGCAGGGAGCAGACACAGGCAGGGATGGATGCTGTGCAGCTGTGCTGCCACTGCAGCTTCAGGCAGCTGTTTCCTCCCTGACAAACCCTGGGCTGTGTTTCCATGCTCAGGATCCCAAGGGGCAGGGCTGGGAAGGCCACATGGATCACTGTGATCCAGTGCCTCAGCAAAGCCCCAGATGCTCAGTGTCTCCTTGGCATCCAGTTTTCCAGGAGCTTTCTGCCACCAGAGGATGCAAAGGGACACTCAGTTTAGAAATGTAGTTTCTGCCCTGTCTCTCAAAGCTGCAAACCTTATTCCTCTGGAGTCTCTCTCCTTGTCCTTACCTCAAACAAGCCACTCCCAACTCCTGGTCATCCATCTTTGCCAGCTTTCCTTTCCCAGTACCCTCCCAGAGCACAAGCTGTACCAGCATTATTAGTGTACTAACAGTAATATCCTGTGTTGGGATACTGTATTTCCCAGCATTGGAAGGATGTGGAGCTGCTGGAGCGAGTCCAGAGGAGGCCACAGAGATGTTCCCAGGGCTGGAGCCCCTCTGCTCTGGGGACAGGCTGGGAGAGCTGGGGGGATCACCTGGAGAAGAGAAGGCTCCAGGGACACCTGAGAGCCCCTTGCAGTGCCTAAAGGGGCTCCAGGAGAGTTGGAGAGGGACTGGGGACAAGGGTTTGGGAGACAGGACACAGGGAATGGCTTCCCACTGCCAGAGGGCAGGGATAGATGGGATATTGGGAAGGAATCCTTCCCTGGGAGGGTGGGCAGGCCCTGGCACAGGTTGGGCAGAGAAGCTGTGGCTGCCCCTGGATCCCTGGGAGTGTCCAAGGCCAGGTTGGACGGGGCTTGGAGTAACCTGGGCCGGTGGAAGATGTCCCTGCCCATGGCAGGGGGCGGCACTGGATGGGCTTTGAGGTCCCTTCAACCCAAACCAGTCTGTGCTTCTGTGTTTCTATACTAACAGTCTAGGACATTATTATTAATACAGTGATTTTACAGCTATGTTTACTGGTAACTCAGTAGTAACTTTATTCCAAAATGGTTATAAATTCTGTTTTTCAAATGAACAACTACCAGTATTTTGCAATTCTCTTGTTCTAGAGCTGCGTCCCTATACCTGTGAACAGCGGCAGAGCGGGCAGTTTGCGCGGCCAGCGACCCGGTGTTGGTGCTTGCCGTGGGTGCCGGCGCTGCGGGTCCCGGCGGCGCCACGAGAGGGAGGGCGCGGCGCGCGGGGCTCGGGCTGCGCGGGGCTCGGGCTGCGCGGGGGCTCGGGCTGCGCCGGGGCTCGGGCTGCGCCGGGGCTCGGGCTGCGCGGGGCTCGGGCTGCGCCGGGGCTCGGGCTGCGCCGGGGCGCTCCGGCTGCTCCGGCTGCCCCTCGGAACCTACTCGGCCAACACCCCTGCGAGAGGGTGGCTGACGTTTGTAGTCAAGTGTCAGAATAGCTTATTTTGGGTTGCCATAAACAGAGCCCAAGCTGACATAAACTAAACTAAGAGTCTTTACAGAAGTGTTTATACCGGTTTAACTGAGTCGATCGAAACCTCTGTGGAAGATTAACCAGCGGGACCTTTGTGTTTGATAAACACTGAGCCTGAAATGCACTAATTTAGCTCAGAATGGGAATGAAACACTCTGGTTTATCTTCAAAAGTAAACTGTGCACTATATTAACCAGCAGCTTCACAGAAAGTCCCTCTTGAAGAAGAGACTCCTCATCTGTATTTGATTGTTTCTATTTGAATATTTTGCATTAATTTTTGGTGCTGATTCTGCTTCATCCAGACAATCTCTTACCACTGGGGCATTTTGTGAATGCAGTGACATGTCTGCAGACGAGGGAGAAAAGATGTTCTAGCACTTGGCTGCTGGAGAACTTTGCATTTAAAGCCCAATTTGTAGCAATTTCTGGGAGCTCTCTAGGAAAAATGTACTCAGGATTTGTTTCAATGAGGTGCTGAGGTGTTGCTGGTTGTTTGCTTGGATCCAGGGGGAAATCACAGCTCAGAGTGGTCCATATTGGAAAGGTCTGGATCTGTACCACATCTTCTGAGGACTTTTCCCGTCCCTTGCTTCTCCCAGTTAAGATCACCAATTCCTCCCTTTCATACACTTCCTCCTAGGCTTTGTGATCTACATTGCCCCAAGGAAACACAGCTGTCACGATGGTTCACAGATCAAAATGCAGCCTTTAATGTAGCTAAGGCTTGATCCATTAACCACTTTGAAGATTATGACCAAAGCCTTAAACTGGCATCTGAAACATGAAACTTCAGCAGGAGTTAATGAGGCCCAGGGAGGCTGCTCAGGAGGCAGCTTTTGTGTCCCACACGGTGCCAGAGACAAAAGAACCTGCACTGCAGCAGGAGGGCACAGGGGCAAAGTGGAGCCTGAGATGTGAAGAAAGGTGAGAAATGAGTAATTCTAACAGTAAGAAGGGGAGTTTTGGCTACAGTATTAGTCAGATGTAGAAGGTAGAAGACTCTGAAGACAAGAGTGACGTGATGGTGCTGAGATTCTGACAATATTCAGACAAGAAGTCAGGCAGCAGCATTTCTTGTGTCGGGAGCTACTCTGAGCAGTGAAAAATACACAGGGAAGTTGCCCTGGAAGCAAAAGGATGGACAGTGTTATTCCCAGGATACACAGGAGCCACTTGCTAGAGGAAGGCTCCAGTGATGTGAGTAGTGATAATCCAATTTATACCCCATGGGTCACATCAGCTGAGAGCAAAGAGAGGAAAATAATCGAGACTGAGAAGGGATGTAGCAGTGACAGCCACGTGTTCAGAGCTGCAGGTTTCTTTTGAGTGAAAAAACAAAAGAAATTCAGTACTTCAAACTACTGTTAAAAGGTTGTACCTACATGTTGCCAAGAACAGCCCCAGAGAGCCAAAGGTGCACCTCTGGTTTTACTGAGCTGCAGGAGAAAATAAGAAGGAGCCAGCCACAGGATCAGTTCAGCAGCACTCACTTCACATCAGCGTAAAGAGACTCGCTAAGATTAAGGATCAACCAGAAATAGTCCAATAAGTTTCCACTGCATCAACATTTTCTGATGGAAAACTGTTCTGGCTGGAAAAGACTCAGCAGGCTCAGATTGTTACGTTGAGAGTACCAGTTATCACTTCTCCATTCTAGAAATGCCAAATGCTCAGGATTGCCAGCTTCTCAAGCTTATTATCATTCTAAATGTGATTATGCTGTGACTCACTGGAACAGACCAAATGACAGAAAATGTAAATTGACAAAACTTGAAGATTTAGGTATCAGAATTATTCCATTCAGCAAAGACTTCATATATAAAATGTTGTTCTCAGATACTTACCACTACTTGTGCAGTTCTCAGTAAAGTCAGTACCACTTGGTTGTGCTCTGCATAGTCACCATGTTCTGTTTTACCCATTAGCCTCTGAACGAACATATTTCCATTTGAATATTAAAGAGGACAGCCTAAAAAGAAAAAAAAAAAAAAAGAGTCACATTTTGCATTTTAGACTGGGTGATATTCATGAACAAACAAGTTTTTACCGGCTGACATAGTGAAAATGGCCATGGCCTCATTCATGCAACTACTCCTGAATTATCCTTCAGCCTTCCCCACCAAGGCAGGCAGGATTCAGAAAAAAATGAATTTGAGGTGGCAGGTCAGGATCCTATTGATAATGAGCAATTTTCTTTATAGGAAGAGCACTGGACCTGAGGTCCAACGAATTTCTTTCTACTTCTATGCCCTAATCTGGACAACACTTTAGATTAACTCAGTCCCTCAGTTAGAGGAATGAACTAATCCCAGCAGAGTTAGTTCTCAGCAGATCATCAGTGCCAGAACAATTACATCATATCCAGGCACTCTGTAACCTTCTGTGGAGGGGACAGCTCACAGATGATTCCAAGAAATGAAGCTCTAATTTAGAATTAGATATTAACTGCTGGCTATGGTACTTTTGTTTTGAGCAGGTATTTGTTTGGCCTCATTGTTTGGCAGCTCTGCCAGACTTCACTCCCTGCAGCTGGGAAGCAAAATGTGAAATGTAGCTCAATTTTTCATAGTGACTTTTGGGTTTTTTTACTTCTTTATGCTGGCTGAGGTTTAGGTAAAAGATAAAAACCTCTGTGCTTGTTTCCCACAGTTCATTACAAACACACACCCTTTGGGTCATGGACTCCCCAGCTCAATAAGCACAACTGTGACAGTGTCCTTGAGGCATCAAAAGAGCACAGCCAGTTGTGCCATGGCAATGGCTCAGACATGGAGCAGTCACACAGGCTCCAAGGGCATCCCAAAATGAGTCCTCCTCCAATCCATGTGCAGCTGTGCTCACTAATGGACTGCAGCACTTCAGTCCCCACGAGCCAGAGGCAGTTTGTGGTTTATGGATTGCAAGCACTTGGCCGCAGGAGCTTCCACGTGTTCTTTATATCCCTGTAGCTGGAATTTTTTAGTCTAGAGCCATGACATGCCAGCTCCAGCACTGCCTCAGTACCAGCGAACTCAGCACTGACACGAGTGTTAGTTCATTGTGCTAAAATGTCCTGAGGAAGAACCTTTGTGGTCGGGGTTTGAGTAAGTAACCTGCCAGCGTGGCTGTGGGTTTGCAGCCCCCCAGCCCACACTGCCACAGCAGCATTACCTTGCACACAGCCAGCAGAGGCATCTGTTGCTGCCTGTCTGCCAGCTCAGAGCTCTTCAGATACCCCCCTGCTCCTGTATCTCTAGATATTTGTTTCCAGTTACCTGAAAATATTTTGCAGGAGAATTTGCTGCAGGGAACCAGGGAAATTGGTGTTAACTCTTTCCAGGCCAGTCTGTAATCTGAAAGTGAGCCAGAAATCTTGGGTTAATACCAGAATAGCAGTGTTTAGTTTAGGAGCCCTGAGGACCAAACCCACACTGTCGTCCTGTAGCATCAAACAAGGCTCTTGGCGTGCTGAAGGGTCAGTGATCACGGGAAACTTGGCCCTTGCTTTGAGCCATGAGGAGAGAGGGCAGGATTTGCCCTCACTGCTCGCCTGGTTGAGCTCAAGTGTGGAAGATTGCCACTGGAGGAGATGCTAGTCCATGCAGAATGCATGTTTTAAGGGGGACAATGACTCCAATCTCCGTAATGACACAGCTCATGCTGAGGGTGCAGGCAGTGCCCAGCTCTTTGGTCCTCATCCTCTGTGGAACCCAGCTTTGACTGGTCCATGAGACCACACCATTCCTGGAGAGATCCAGGGGTGGCCAACCCCCACCCTGCATGTGCAGTGCAGCTCTCCCCACACAAGCTGTGGACACTTGAACTAACATTTCCAAATTGTTACTGCTGTGCGCAGAAAAGGAAATATGTCAACAATGAGAACATGATGCAAGATCCCAGACTGACTTGTCCTGTCTTCGACAGAAATTAAAGCCCAGTTTAGGCTTCCCAAGGGAGAAAATCTCTGCATCTGTTCAAATTGAGTGAGAGAAACATCTATGATAATAATCCTAGGAGAAATTTGAGCGTACTGAGTGGCACTGACATATCACCATGGCATCTTGTTTCTTTTGCTGGACAAGAAAACAGGAACATTTGTATTTTAACTTTATTACAGCTTTGCATTTAGCAGGAGGCAGTGTGCTCTTGGCTGTACAGCCTCATCAAAGCCATCTGCACTTACACAGATGTGTGTTTCACTAAAAACACTCTCAGATTTATCCATAGTGGATCCTGATGATTGCAGGATCTCTTACAGATACTATTTTTGATTTCTAATGGTAACTTTGGGTATTCAAAGTCCCCATTCCCTGCCAAGCCCTGTACCATAGCCAGGCTTCAAACCTTTATTAGACTGATACTGAAAAGCAAGACAACAAAGAATAAAGCAAAGCTGTTACCCCATGCTGTGTAAATGCAAGTGGAGCAGTGTCCCTACATGTGTAATTTATCTGTTACACACATTTGATGGTTTTGTCATGGCTGACAGGCAGAGCATGGACCTGAAGAGAGTGTTGGTAGGTCCCACTGTCATTGAGTTCATGCCCCACAACCCATTCAGAGAGGCTCCTTCTGTGTCCTTGGGAAACTCCAGGAGTCTGGCTGTGCATTCTCATGGAAGCTCTTTCAAAAGCACATAAGAAGTTCTTCATCACCCCCTCTGGTCCTCAGTGCTCTGAGTGCAGAGCTGTGCCCTGTGCTGCTCCACGTTCTCCACAGGGAGATGCAGAGGAACTCCAACACGTTCTGCCAGGCTGCTTCCAGCTGTGGGAGATGCTGCCTTTATGTACCAAAAGCATCCAAATTCCCTGCCCAGCTGGCACAGACTGGCTCAAGTCTGCACTGCACAGCTCTGGGCCCTGCGTGGTTCTCCTGAATTCCAGTGACTGTTGGTTCATGTTTTAACTCAGCTGGAGATACATGAAATAACAGCTGGCTGTGTCACAGCCTCCCACAGTTGTGTCTTTATAGGATGACACCAGAGGTATCCTTCAGGCATCTGAAGACATAAGAATCACTAGGGTAGTGTTAGAACAAACATGGTACAGTCCATGTCCTTCTCTGAAAGTTGAAAATGTCCCTTGGTTTCTTTTCAATGCTGGAAGGAGCCCAGAAGTAAATTAACCTGACTGGGGTCCTGGGATGAATCAGTGGTTGAGCCACACTGAGTTTGTACATTCACATCACTGAATCTTTGGTGGAGTTTAATGATCTGCATATTCCCATCTCAAAATGTTCCCTTGAAGCTTTCCAGCACCTCCCTTTGTGTAGGAACCCCTGTCTCCTGGGGAAGAGCTCTGAGGCACTAATGGAATGAAGGGGCTGGAAGGTTCCTGGGTTTCAGCTCTTAGCTCTCTGTGTCCTGGGACACTTCTCAGCCAGATACAGAACTCCCCCGGCAAGGGGAACAAAGGGGCTCAAACGATGTTAATAACTTAAAATTATTAGAATACATAACCCTTGATTTGGTGAAGAGCTGCACAGAAGAAGTAGCTCAATAAATACAATATTTTGTACTTTATCTGTTGGCTGAAGCTTTATACACAACCTCAGCCAACTCAGGCAAGAGCCTCTGAAAGTGCAGGGTTGTTACTCAGTTTAAACCCTTGTTTCTATTGTTTTTAGCTTCAACAAATACATTCCTCTTGGGTCAAAACTCTCCATGCTTAGTTCTAGATCAAAGGCCAACTTTCATGTTTGAAAGACCAAGCGAAATGAGTTTTCAACTGAGAATTATTCAAAAGCAGGAGTAGAAAGGAAAGAGACTATAATGTTGTGATAAAAAACACAACCCTCTGGTTACCAAAAATTCCTAATCAACTCCAGCCATCTTTCCAAAGTCTGGACTGAGGGGAACCAGCTCTCAGTGCCCCTCTATTTGTCTGGACTGGCTGAGGTTGCTTTGGGAGACTTTCCCTTCAGACGGGGCCGATGCAGACGCAGCACAAAGACCTGGGTTTGGATTTCCCGTGGTCAGCACTGAGCTCATCTGCACAAAGGAGAATCTGGGTGTATAAACCAAATAGCTCCTTCCTCAAATGGTGCGAAACCTCTCCCATCTGAGTGTCTCTACTGAAGGGGTGTGGGAGAAATAGGAATGACACCAAACCTCTGAGAATGCAAAAATCAGTGGATTCATAAAGGCCACGTTGCTCTCACCCTGCCCTGGCTCTGGCTGTGCACTTCCCCTGCAAGGTAAACCTCAGCTGGGACTGCTGTTTGCTCTTTGCATACACCATAAAGTATACAGGATATGAAACCTGGAAGATCCAGAGATGCAAGAACACCTCTGAGCTGAAGAGTTTCTCATTTCATACTGCACTAAAGTTGGAATTTCACTCTGGTTTGGCAGCTGCCCTCAGCACTCTGCAGAGCCTCTTTCACCAGTGAATGACTCTCTGTCTCTTCTGGATACTTGGCTGGAGACACAGAACTCCCTCAAATTGCCAGAGATGCTGGGCCTGACTCAGCAGATGCCTTTGCCCTGTCACACACACTGGCTGAAGAGCAGGAAAACATGCAAAGCAGGTCAGCAGGTGCCATGTCTGCAGGAACCCACTTACCTTTGTATAAGGAGCCTTAGGGGGGGTATCATTTGGAACTTAGACCCAGTCTGAAATAGCCCAAACTGTTCAGGCATGTCACAGCTAAAGGCTGTGAGAGGGACCGGGTGTAACCATCCCTGTGTGCAGGGCAGTGGATTGGTGTAACCATCACTGTGCAGGGCAGTGGATCAGTGTAACCATCCCCGTGTGCAGGGCAGTGGATCGGTGTAACCATCCCCGTGTGCAGGGCAGTGGATCGGTGTAACCATCACTGTGCAGGGCA
>JAWWTY010000022.1:19298403-19326929 GCA_035222235.1 Margarornis squamiger | reverse complement strand
GCAGTGGATCGGTGTAACCATCCCCGTGTGCAGGGCAGTGGATCGGTGTAACCATCACTGTGCAGGGCAGTGGATCGGTGTAACCATCCCCCTGTGCAGGGCAGTGGATCGGTGTAACCATCCCTGTGTGCAGGGCAGTGGATTGGTGTAACCATCCCTGTGTGCAGGGCAGTGGATTGGTGTAACCATCACTGTGCAGGGCAGTGGATCGGTGTAACCATCCCCGTGTGCAGGGCAGTGGATCGGTGTAACCATCACTGTGCAGGGCAGTGGATCGGTGTAACCATCCCCCTGTGCAGGGCAGTGGATCGGTGTAACCATCCCTGTGTGCAGGGCAGTGGATTGGTGTAACCATCCCTGTGTGCAGGGCAGTGGATTGGTGTAACCATCACTGTGCAGGGCAGTGGATCGGTGTAACCATCCCCGTGTGCAGGGCAGTGGATCGGTGTAACCATCACTGTGCAGGGCAGTGGATCGTACCCCAGCCCCGGTGCCCGTGCGGCGCTGCCATCCCTCCCCTTCTGCTCCCGCAGCCGAGCCAGGTTGCGGAGCCGAGCCCCGCAGAGGTTTCCATTGGGCACTTGGCATGAGATCGCTCGCACAGGCACAGCCAGGTGTGGGAGCAGCAGGAGCTGCCCTCGGGAGTGTGACAGCAGGCAGTCCGAGCAGGGCACAGGCTCCAGGAAGGGCACTCCTGCCCTCCCGGTGACTCCGGCAGGGACACCGCTCCGCTCCGGCTCCCCTTGGCTGTTTTGCGAACAGGATTGCCTTGAGCTGCCAAGCCTGCCCGTTCCCCAGAGAGGCTGGATCAGGCAGGGCTCTCCTGACTCATCCTTCATAGACAGCATTTGGAGAAGTGCGGCTGAAACTCATTTAACCCGTGACAGAAACCATCAGCCCTTTCCCTACTAGAAAGTCACCCTCGTAATGCAGTTTCCTGGGGACCTCCTTCTGTCCGAGGCACTTCAGGAACGCTGTGAGGGGACTGAAGTCCTGCAGAGGGACCCAGAATGTCCCCGCTGGAGCAGAGGACAGGTTTGACAGTCAGAGCCACCGTCAGAAATAACAGGCTGGCACTGCCATGGAACAACCTAAACACGAAAAATGATCAGAGGCTCTTCATATCACAACTTGTTCTTCTGCTTTGTTCTTTGAACTTAGAGAAATCTCACTTTAATTAGTATTAATTGGTATGTCTTCCATTATTTTCCAGGATCTTCCTTTTCGTTTTTTGCTTTTTTTTTTTGTATGGTAAATAGCAAGGAACGACCAAAAAAGATTCAGACTGTGGTTCATCTGAACTCAAAAGCTGCAATAAGTTCCTATTCTTGTCTGTGTATTACTCTTGCAGTGGCTCTACAATCCACCTGTCCCACAATGGAGTTCACTTCCCACCTCTTGCTGTCTTTAAGGAAAGTACTGAGCAAGACCCAGAACCTCCCTAAAGTCACATTAAAAACCTAAAGGGTCTGTGGCTCTGAATTGGTGCAAGAAGCACCATGTGAGATGTCAGGGGTGGCCCTGATTGTCCTGTAATTCAAACAAAGGTCTGTCTGTGGTTGTATGGTTAGAAGAGATGATTCCAAAAAATAAAGTCCTTATTGTTACAAAGTAGTTAAATTCTTAGATCTGAAATTTAACTGCTCTTTGAATTTTGACTAGAGTTTCCTTCAAAGTCCTCCACAAAGCAAACTCACTGGAGAAGCTTTTGTAGCCTCTGTACAACTGGGAGCACCTCCCATGAGGAATCAGCCTCCATGAGCAGAGAAACTCCAGCATTTGCTCCCAGCTGATAACAGGAGATGGAGCCACATAAAACAACTGCACATCAAGGATCCAGTTTCACCCACAAAGTGTCCTTATCAGCATCAAGGAGTGTCTTTGTTCTCATCCTGACTCTTGACCTGTATCATGAAGGCAAATATGCTTTAGAGCTGCTTTCCCTCTGTCTGTGGTTGGGATAAGGAAGAATGAACAGCTGGGAAAGTCTAAAGTCCTTGTTCCAGTCGTGTCAGTTGAAACCCTGGGCTGGTCCCAGCACGTGTGCTGTGCAGCAAGGTCTGCATTGAACCTTCTGCTTCCTTAAAAGGACCTCGGATTGTAACCTTTTTCATCTACCACACGTACAGGGCAAGAACAGGTCTCTCCAAATCCCAGCCATCTCTGTCTTTCCTGCTGCCCCGTGCACTTGGGATGGGATGTTGGCCATGGTGACAGTGTAAGATCCAGTACTGTATTTATTGATTAGATTGTTGATGGCATCACAGAGAATTCATCAGTGGTCATATGATGGTGGAGAGAATAAACCCAGAATTCTCCCCCAAAAACCCTCGTTGTAATACAGGTGTAACTGTTGACTCTGGGATCCTCTCCCTGCTTCTGCCTCTGCTGAGCTGCTGAACTGCTATTAGGGCACTTTTTGAAACCCCCCAGTTCAATGCTTCCTGCTCATGAATGAACTCCTGACACCCACAACTATCAGAATTATTCTGGTCGGCAGTTTGATGAAGTAGAAAAAAAAAAAAAAAAATGTTCTTTTTCTCCACACTGGAATTACTTCTGCATTGTCTCAGGCTATCATTTTCAGTCTCAGCCCTGTCCCAGATGTACAACAATCCAGGTTTCTGTTCAGCAATATGGTGTGATTGTTCTCTTCTAAGAAAGAGAGAGGCTGCTGATGCTTCTAAATGATGTAATAGTCATATGGGAGCTCACTCCCTTGCTCAGATTTGGTTCCTGGCTTTCAGTGTCCCCACTATAAAACAATATTATTACCTGGAGGTTTCCAGGGCGTTGGGAGCCTGTGTGAGAAAGGCAAACAAAATGTTAACTGTTGCATCATCTCAGAACATCAGTGACCAGGTACAGCAGATTCTGTAAGATCTCCAGGTTTTTGCAAATGTTATTTTGCCTTTATTTTTGTTGAGTATTAACCTACAAGAATGAGGGCATAAGGCATATTTTAGTCAAGAGAGTTTGCAGTTAAGTCTATCAGAAGATGAGAGATGTAAAAAGGGATCAGACAGGACAGCCTCCTTGGATTCAGAAAAAACCCCAAAACGTACTGTAATAAACACCGTACTAAATCATCTAAAATTACTTTATTTGGCATAACTTATTTGTTCATTTTAGTAGTGACATACTTAACTGCAGCCAGGATTCCTATTTGCTCCAGACATCCAGGCATCTGCTTGTCTGCCCTCCCCCACTCTTATACCTGCACCTCTGAAAGCACTTGCCTCCTTCAGGCTTGTGATCTGCATAAGCAACCATAAATCAAAGCCCAAAATAGAGAAACCAAGTGAAAACACTGGAACAGCACTCAAGAATTAAGTCCAAGTCAATAACAGACCTCCTTGGAAATATTGTTTGTATATATATAATGCTTTTTCATCACCGAACTAATTCAGATAATTTCCCTGCACACAAAAAAATGAGGTCAAAGGTAGTACAAAGTACATGTCATAAATGAATGTTCAGTCTTGGAATTCAGATCATAACACACCAGAAAGGAGTGGTACTCTTCTTTCCTGGATGAAGGAAATACTTTGGGAAGTAGATATGTCAGCATTCTGGGTGATGGCAGAAAGGACAGGCTGTGATCTGGAGCTGCATTTAAAAATGTGTCAATGAAAACCATGTATTGAGCAAAACAGCTCAGGGAGCTGGATCTGGTTAATATTTGATAGATGAGTAATTTTTCTTTCCCAGTGAAACAAGAGAGAGGAGATCTCAGGCTTCAGTCTAAAGCAAAATCCTCATATTGAAGGAATTAATGTAAAATGGTTTGGCTCTGCTCATCCTGGCACACTCTGTACTCCAAAAAACAGAGACAAGATCTTCCAGAAAGTAACTTAAATAAAAAATGTGAGTCCAGTTCTTCCCTTAGAGACCCAAAATGTAGGTACTGCAAGTCAGACTGTGTGGATACTCTCATCCCCTCTCAAAAACATAATTAAAATTGGTCTCTTTGAAGTTACAGGACTGAATAAAAACCTTTGGATTTGAACTTGGATTATCTATGCCTTCCACAATTATCTCCATGTCACTGGTTTTCAAACCTGCCTTCTCTCCAGTACAGATTAAAGGGTTTACCATGTCCAAAAACCAGAAAGAATAAGTCAGTGAAGCAAAGCGCAAAGTGCCTGCAAGGAACACATCGGGGTGGGTAGGAAACAATCCTTCCCTAAAGATTAGTTGCAAAGAAACTGTTTATTAGTAGCAGCTCCACAGCACACAGATTAGGGCCTGAATAAAATAGCCTTGCATTTGAGAATACAAGAGAAGAATCGGTGTTTACCCTCATGCACAGGACTCACTGGCTGCTTCACAAATATTTACATGCCAAGGGCTTAAGGCTTCTTGTGTGTCCTGTGCTCAGGGACCGGCTTGTCCATATTTCTCGGAGGCAGAAATGCAAAGAGTGGATGAATTACGGTCAGAAGTGGTAAGTCAGTCCTCACTGCCCAGTCAGCCAAGCAGCAGCCCCCTTCTCTCTCAGAATGCCTTAAGCTGCCCTGAAGAGCTCCTAGAACCTGTGGCTGCATTGCCTGCCCAGCACAAACCCTCCTGCACGCCCATCCCGCAGAGAGCTCTGCCATGCATGATCAAAGCTGTGTGTAGACACAGACCGTGCTTGGATCTCTTTTACCGAGGGAATGTACTGAATAGGTTGTCACAGATACCCCCAAATCAGACTTGGGGCCTCAACATTATGAGGGCTTGCATTGTGGCCATCCATGCTTTCTATGGAATGTCCTTCCCAAGCACTGCAGAGCCCAGTGTCCCACATTTTCTGTCCTGTTGGTCACACCTGCTTGGGTGCCAGTCCAGAGGAGGCACCGGGATGGGCAGAGGATGGAGCAGTTCTGCTGGGAGGAAAGGCTGGGAGAGCTGGGATTGTTCAGCCTGGAGAAGAGACGCTTTGGGGTGACCTCACTGTGGCCTTGCAGTGCCTGAAGGAGTGACAGAGAAGATGGAGAGAGACTATTTCTGAGGACAAGGACCTGGAGTGACAGGACAAGGGATTTAAATTGAAAGAAAGTAGGTTTAGATTGGATATTAGGAAAAAACCCTTCCCTGTGAGGGTGGGCAGACCCTGGCACAGGTTGAATCCCAGAGAAGCTGTGGCTGTCCCTGGATCCCTGGAAGTGTCCAAGGCCAGATTGGATGGGGCTTGGAGCACCCTGGGCTGGTGGAAGGTGTCCCTGCCCATGGCAGGGGTGCGGCTGGATGGGCTTTGAGGTCCCTCCCAACCCAAACCATCCCACGATTCCATGATTCTGTGCTTTCCAGTGCCAATCACACCTCAGGCTCTGCTCACCTTGCTGGTGGATAGTCCAGAGCTGCTCCCAGTTGTCCAGAGACCAATCCACTCTGAGCATTCACTGGATTTTCTGCCTTGAGCACCTTCCCCAAGCCCTATGGACCAAGCACAGAGATTTCTCAGACAGTTCTAACACTCCTGAGCTCTCTGACAACTGCTGTGTCAGCTCACACTCCCTGACATAATCTGCGTACAGCCAGAGTGTTACAAAAGAGAAAAAAAAAAAATAGATCAGAAACTCCCTTTAAAAAAATCACTGTTACTGTTTTACCAATTGAAAAAAAAAGAGTAAAGCAGCAGCAGGCAAGGGGCAAATTGCCAGTGGCAAGCCTTTGACTCAGCACTAAACCAGGACCTGAAGCACTTTCACGTAGGTGTCTCAGGCTGCCAGCCAGCAGCAGGGAGAGAAGGGGAAGGCTGGGGGGCACTTAAGGAAAAACCTGGATGAGAAGAACAATTTTATGGAAATGTTGCACCAACATGGGAGACGAGGAAGTTTTCCACTTCAGCTGTGCTTGAGGTGCTGAGACACTGCAGCATCCCAGTGGCAACAGCAGCTCCTAATCTGGGATAGTCAGAACTGGGGGTAAATGATATCAGTTTTCTGGAGGTTCCTTTCAAGAGTTTGCTAACTGGGACAATGAAAATGAAGAGTTAACCGTGAATGAGGAGGACTAAGGAGAACCAAGAGGAAATGTGATACAAAGAGTACCTGAAAAACGAGAGGATGAGGATACAGGAGAACACAGGGTGTGTTTTTACAGTCTCTTCCCAGTTCATGCTCAGCAGAGCAGTGAAGGAGAACACTTCCTGCCTCTGTGTGAGGGGGCATCACGTACAGCTGGCAGAGCCACCTCCAATTAGGTGAGCAAATGTGAAACACTGGATGCCATCTTTGCCAAGGAAACATGTTCATGTTACATAATTTGCCTAACCCTGTTTTAAATACGCCAGGAATTAAAAAAACCCTATAACCTTCTTTATGCAGAGGAGAAAACTGAGAGATATGGTTGGTTTCTCTGTTCAAGATCTCTGCCTTACTCTGCTTTTGTTGCTTATGAAGGGATATAAAAGCTGCCTTGTAAAAAATCCATTTTCAGGCAATTTCAGTGTTACACAAAATGCATATATTCAGTGTCCTGGCGGCCCAGCTCCTGTTCTCTCCAGGTGGAGCTCTGCTCTGGGAGTGTCTGCTCTTCCATGGCAAGCCCCTTGCTTTCTGTTTTCCTTGATTTACCCTCTCCTGGCAACAAACAATGACCTCTGGCAAAGCATGGATAAATCTCAAGGTGCAGGGCGAGGGCAGGGGCTGAGTGTTTCCCACCCAGCCACATGGACTTTATTCCCTGGAGGCTGCAGCAGGAGCAGGGGAGCTGCACTGGGATGGGCAGGCTGAACACGCTTCTAATCTGGGCTCTGCTGCTGACTCATCATGTCACCTTTGGGAAATATCTGCCTCCATACTCGTTTTTCTTCCTTGAAGAGGCCACATTCTGTTGTAGGCATTAGTTACCATAGTTACAGATCCTAGAATAGTTAGGATGAACGATTTCTCAATCAGATAAATTGGCAATCCTTCCATTTGTTCTCTGCTACAGGGCCAGAAGTGACAGAAAACTAAAAAGTTCAAGCAAGGTAATGAAACCAGATTTATTCCAGCTGCACGGCGTGTAAGAGTAAGGTAAAAACCTGGCAGCTGCTCTCCAAAGGCTGGGGGCAAGATGTGGCCCATATTTACCCCCAACAGAACTGGGAGTTGCAGTTCTGTGTGTATCAAACCAGCCACCCCAGCTTGGAAAATGTGACCTGGGAGATAAGTGCCAGCAGTGCCCTACTGCCAAGCAGCCTATTCTTATTTATCCACTGAAGTCACCCTTGCTGACAGAAGCCCTTTTTAAAGGCAGTCTGCTCTGTGCATGCCTGGCCTGTTACTGGGTTACTGGAGAATGAACTGTCTCTGGTTTTTTGTAAATCCCTGCTCTGGCTTTTGGAAGTCAGCTCACACAAATCTGCTGTAGGACAGACCTATTTGCATCTTTGATTTCTATTGACTTACCCCTAACCTTTCCCTGCTATTCTTTACATTTTGATGAACTCTTCTAGCCTCCTTTCCCAAGGCCTGCCATGAGATAAACAGAGGATTCAGACTCTTTGGTGCTGCCCAGTGCCAAGGTTCTGCTCTGGGCAGCGTGCTGATCGTGGCTGCAATTCCTGCCTTGCAGGCACTCGGCATCCAGTTACATTTGCTGGCGTCAGGCAGACTCTGCAGACCACTGTGAAATACTGAATCTAAAAATAAAAGAATGAAAAAGTACAAACCCAAAGAGAGCGGGATATTAAAATTCCAGGAACACTGTAGAAAAGTTTGGAAGAGGCACACAGTCAGTCCTGGGGGAAAACACTGACAAATTGGGGCAGTTTAAATTAAGCCCATGGGTTTGCCTTTTTTAGCTCTGTCACCCATGTGACACTCCAGGGTTCAGCCTGCGGGTCCAGGTATTTCTGCTCACACAAAGAATGCATTGGAGCCTTTTGGAAAGGCAAACCATTCCCACTGTCTCAGCTCCTCACGAGCTGGTAACCCCAGGGGCACCTGGTCTGGCAGCCCCAGCCCTCTGGATCTGCTCTGGATCGACCCCACGGTGGATGGTGCTGGCTGGGAGCGGGAGCAGGTCCCAGGCTCGGGTGAGTCCCAGGGGCACAGGAGGGGGGGTGATTTTCACAGCTTTTGCAGCACTTTTAATTGTACGGTGATATATGGAAGATTAATGGATCTGTGGATCCAGGCCAAGGGGTCAGGATTAAATACTTGCTGAACCTCCTTCAAAAGGTTAAATTAATGAGTCTGAGATCAGATAGAAAAGCTCCAGTGCTATTTCTAAAGGGGATTTTAGGAATCTCATATAAAGAATTTGGTGGAAACGACCCCATTCCCTGATTTAAAAAAAATCTAATATGCTTTGAAATTGCCTTTTTTTAATGTAAATATCAAACCAGCATGAGGATTAATTTTTACCAAGTACGAAGTTGCATTTTGAAGTGCAACACTTGTGACTGCCCATTCCTGAGCAGCACAGTTCCATTTTAGGGCTTCAGGCTGCCTGCTTTGATTTGTTTGTAAAAAATCTTCCTAGATTTAAGCAACGCCTATTTGCAGGAGACTTTATTTCTGCCTCCTTTCTGATGCTCTGAAGTGAAACCCAGGAGGGCTGTGGCTGTGTGTGACAACCCAGCGTTCCGCAGGCACAGCCCCACGGCTCCGGCTGCACTGGGAGCTCCCTGGGAGCTGCACCGAGGGCAGAATTTCCAAATACGCCTGAGCTTATCTGTGCTGGGGATTGCCTGTTCCGAGTGTGCACGATTTGGCCACGGGACTCCTCTGCCCAGGGGCTGCTGTGGGGCTGTGGCAGAGGAGGGACCAGCAGGACTCAGCACCTTGGCCTGGGTGTTACACAGGTTTTAGAGTTGCTTTCATTGTTGATGTGAAGAACAGGAGCTCCCACTGTGCTTTGCAAAGACATCTCGAAGGGATCCCCTGCCAGCACCAAGTGGATGCTGAGAACTGCATGGGTGTTTTTGTTGGGGTTCCTCCTAATGCTCTGAGACAAAACCTCTGTTGTCCCAGATATGTGACCCTGGAAGTATTTCACATACAGCATTTTATACTATTTAATAGTATAACTAAAATGAAATGTTAAAATTATAGAAGCTCAGAATCTCCTGAGCTGGGAGGGACCCACAGGGATCATCCAGTTCAACCCCTGGCCCTGCACAGACACCCCAACAATCCCACCCTGTCCCTCAGTGTTGTCCAAACCCTCCTGGAGCTCTGGCAGCCTTGGGGCTGTGCCCACTGCCCTGGGGAGCCTGGTCAGTGCCCACCACCCTCTGGGGAAGAGCCTTTTCCTGAGATCCAACCTAAGCCTGCCCTGACACAGCTCCAGCCATTCCCTCAATATTTTAAAAGCTGTATCATTAATTTACATCTCCTCATTTCCCTCACTAACCTTGTAGAAGAAATTTGGTCCTATGTATTTTAATTTACAGCAGAGGAAAAGCTGAAGGAAGCCTCAGGTGGGCATGTGAAGCTGTTTCCCTGTGTCTCAGGCTGTGTGTGTTCTAAACAAAACCAACTGAAAGTAAATACGCAAAATGCCTGTTACTTATGGATAGGAACTTGGCAGATTCCTTTATAGTTTTGCAGCACATCAGGTTTGCAGCTTAACAGTTGATTAAGTGCATCTTCCAGTGAGAGACTGAGCGTACAAAGAACGGTCATCCATATCCTCTGATGGAATACCAAAATTCCAAGCTTTCTGATGACCATCCATGGCTAGACAATACCTGGCAGCAGGTCAGAAGTTTCAAGAAAACCAACAATATCCTCCTTTTTCAAAGCCTGTGTTAGCCAGGACAGTTCAGCACAGGAAGGTCTGGAGTTTCTGCCTGACTCTCAAATTCTTCAGCTGCTCAGAATCTCTTACCTCTCTCAGTCCTGTGTGTGTCCAGGTTCTCCCGTGTGTCCAGTTCTGGTGAAATCCTTCCTCCCACTGCTCAGTAAAAATAAGTTGTTATATGTGATGTATGAAACCCTACCCTGCCTCTTCTTATACCTTGCACAGAGGTCAAGACAAAAGATGGGAGACAAGAAACACCCGTTCCCCTTTTCCAAAATGGGAAGTTGAGGCAGGGGCTGAATTGCTCAAAGACACAGTTTCCACTGGTGGGAATCTAGACAAACTCACTGAAGCTCATGGGAAGCCGTGAGAGAAAGGTGGACTTTTTGTCCCTGAAAGTTCCAGTGTAACTGCAGGACAAAACCATATCAAAATAAACAGATGTTCAGGAGCAGTAGAAAGGTAAAGCTCTAAAGGAACATCAAGACCAGCCAAAAAGAATTGTAGAAACCTGAAAGGTGCTTGGCACAGTCCCAGAGTTGTTTCAATGTAGTGAGGAAACAAGTGATAGGAATATGATAGATCTACTTTTTTCATCTTATCTTCTTTCTGATGTGCCTTCTATGTAAAGATGAATGTGTTAAAACTCCCAGGGAAAGCCTGGGCGTTGTGTCCTGCCTTTATCAGGTCTCTGACAGCACAAACTGATCATGGGGTAGGATTTGGGGAACAGGCGGAAGTTTCTTCAGAGGTTTGACACAGATGCCTCAGGTTTCAGGGCTACAACATTCAAACTCTCTCTATCATGAGAAGGGAGTATGGGCAGTCTCGGCCCTTCACAGCCCATGCTCTTAATTATTTTGGTTTCCTGGGACCGCAAATGAACAGGAGTTAGCCTGGAAATAAGACCAGTGATGTCCAGCAAGGAGAAGTGCCTCTGTCTACAAGATGTCAACAGACACATCCTTAAACAAAGAAACTCACTCCCCAAATTTGAAGCCCTTGCTTGAAAGGCTGGGCACAATGCAGCTTCAAAGAAATCACTGGAAAATGCTTAACAGAGTAAAGTTTCCTATTTCTCCTTGTTAATCGCTATTTTATCCATACGGATGGACAGACACAAAATCACCTTAGGGCAGAGACCCAGCATGAAAAGTTACAGCTCAAATTATCTGCTGGAAAACAATAAGCAAGAGAAATCAGGAGTTTATGATTGAAAGTGCCACGTGGGCATGGTTTTACCTTTTGGATGTGTTTATTGTGTCACGTTCACAGGAGCTTTTGAAGCTGGCTTACTGTCTGTGCTTCGTGCAGCTCCATCTGTTCCCCTGAGCTTTCCCTCATTGTAGCTGTAATTGTGTCATAGAAGGCAGCCCAGTTTTTAGCAAATATGTATAACCCAGGTTATACATACATATCTATACAAACATATATGGCCCAGGTGTCTGTGCATTCGCTGTCACTATTAGCAGGTGCTGAGAACATCAGTGTGTGCTCAGACTGCAGTCCATATGCTGCCAAAATTCTTTGGGTTTGGGATAGTCATAGAAACACTAGTAATGGAAAACCTGCAGTGTTTACTGGCCTCAGTACTAACCCTGCCACCTTTACCTGTGGCTGTATTTTAGGCCCACATCACCAGTCTAGCAGAGCTAGAACGTGTCCTTCAAAAATCTGGGTCACAACTCACTTTTACTGCTTCCTGAAGGCACTGACTAAGGTGGCAGCAGAGTTCATTTTGTGCAGTGTCCTTTCTTTTTTGCTGTATTTTAAAGAGTGATTGCTGGAGCAAGTTGAATGTGTTGCATCTTGAGTATTATTGAGGCTGGAAAGCAGCCAGAACAATCAAGGAGCAAAACTTCTAGGCAGTTTTCCATATCTGCAGTAAAACTCGAGTCTCCAACAAAGTTATCTAAGGAATTCTGGCTGAGAGTGACAAATGGAAAAGCAATGACACAGATATAAGGGAAAAAGTGAAGCATTTTATGATTTTGGACAGTTTCCTGCAGTAATATCACTACACTGCCATCATTCCTCAGCAAAATCAGAGTGAACATGTTGCACTCCAGCAGCTCCACTCCCATTCTCATTCTCATTCTTATTCTCTGCCAACCTGGGGAACCAGAGGGATTGGAGAGGGAAGGACCAGGAGTTATTCCCCACCCTTGTCTGTTCAGACCATGATGAAATGAACTCCACACAAGGACCAGAAAGCTGGGGATACTTCCACTCAGCATTTTAATTGCTTGGTGCCTCATCTATGGTACAATTTGCTTCTTGAAGAACCAGGAAACTGAGCTGATTGTGTTTAGAGTATTAGAAAAAACCCACTGCTCTATGAGCAGCAAAACTAAAGCAGCTCCACATCTGCATGGTCTCATCCCTAAAGCTCCTTTGCTCCCCACTATAATAAATAAGGATATCTTAAGTGAGTTTCTCATTTCAGTGTCCCCCCCGTGGGCAAAGCCCTCACATCCTGTGGCTAATCCATCTTTGGGTACATGGGGACTGGCCAGTCTGAGTAGCCAACAGGAGAGCTGGTGCCTGGCTCCTTTCTTTCCTTCAGCTGGGGAATGAACATGGTTCCTTTTTCTGCCTTCAGCTGATGACTTCCAAGAAACCGTACAAATTTAATTATTTTTGAGACTTTGACTCATGTGTCAAGTATGTATGAAATCTGGAGCAAGAGATAGACTGAACCATTACATAAGCTCCCTCTCCTCAGGAAAGCACCTAATCAAGCTTGTTCCATGAAAACTCCCCACTCCAATGACTGGAAATGGATGTTTTTTACAAACATAGAGCTATGCCAAACAATAGCCCTCGGGAGCCCTTTGCCCAGTGTCCTTTTTCTTGGCAGAGGTACATGCTTGTGTTGGACCCTGGAACACACATTGTCCTCTGGTCTGAAGGAGGAGTTTACAAATTAATAGTAATGGCAAATTGTATTCCCAACTTGCTGCATCCAAATCATTAATAGACTACCATTAATCTACCAATAATAAGGCTGTAGGACAAAGAATAACAAAATAGAAATGGACTAGGTTTTTTTCACCCAAATGTTATGTTACTGTATTTTTCCCTTTAATCTCCAAAGCTGTATTTAATGTCACTGGTAAATATGCCACACTTCCTCAAAATCTGAAGCAAAAATACTGGGAGGAGTATTTTGGACATTGTATGTTGGGTTGACGTTTCTATAGTTTGGGTTGTGTCACGTGCCGGGTGCTCTGAGCTCCTTCCCCTGTCTGTGTGGGGAACATGAGAGCACTGGCTGTGCTTTCCCCTCTCAGCACAGAGATCCTCCATCACTGCCCTGGCAAAGCTGCCTGCGGGTCCTGGTGCCTCCTGAGCCTGCGGGCAGGAGCAGCTGCTGCCTGCAAAGCCACAGCAGGGACCAGCAGCCCCCAAAACCAGCCGTGCTCCTTTCCTGCACTGCTCCTTGTACAAGCCCCTGCTGCACTCACTCGCCTCTCCCACACAACATGTGTTTGGGTTTATTTCATGGCTAATTATCCTGCACTGGAGGTTTAATTGAGTAGCTGTTCATTTGGATTCTCAGAATGATACCGAGTTTTACAATCAGCTGAATACAAGCACATTCAGTTTGACACTCGAGTTCAATACTGGCTCATTTTGATCCCAGAAGGTGCACAGAAGACCCTGCTGAAAGAACCTCATGTCTGACCGTCCTTGGCTTGTCACTCCTTTGAATATTTCCAACCAGGAATCACTCTTTCCCTCTGCCTCAAATCATTTTGTTACCTTGGAGTTACCAGGTAGCAGGAAGTGTCAGCGGGTTAAGGCAGAACCTTCTGACTTTGGAGGCTGCAGAGAAACATTCCAGAGCTCCAGCACAAGGTTTTATCCTATTCTATCTTTCTCTCTTCACTCCCAGTACAAAAACAAAGGCTAAGTAGTCCCACAGAGAATGTGGACTTTCACTGAAAGGGAAGAACACATCCTTCTGGTGCCCAAACACTCTGGTATGTGAAATGATTGTTTGGTTAGGAAAAGAAGAACAAAGAATGCAAAGCTTTGGCAAGCCCTGGGTTTGCATTACCCCAAACCCCAGGTAGGCACCTGCACAAATATTGTTTGCATGCAAATAAAACTGTGTACACAGGAGTGGAGGAACAAAAATTCTAAAAGCTGAACCACACTAAAGCCAAACCCCAACTCTCCAGCTTTTACGGTATGTAGTTATTGGAATAATTATTAAAGTAAGTGCATTAAAGGAAAAAAAGATATTTTTTTTGCTAAATGTTGACAGGTTCACACTCCCTGACACTGGGACTTTTACAAGCATTTTAAGCCAGCTGACTGAATTTTAAGCAGAGGTATTTTTAGCTGCACCTGGAGGTGTTTTTGCTCTTGTACAGTTTCTCCACACACCTCCAGCCTTTCAGCCACCGTGTCCACCCAGAGAATCAGCTCCCAGAGCTCCTTGCCAACCAGCTGCCTGAAGCAGGCGATGTCCACAGGGTTTACAATGTCTTTTTCTAAAGCAGGGAAGCTTCAGGTGGACAATGCAGGGCTCCAGCTGTCCCTAAGCAGAGGTCCCAGACACATCCGTGGTGCTGGAGGCTCTTCCAGGCCTGGCAGGTGATGTAGAACTGTTCCTGAGCCCAGCCTGCTTCCCACGGCTCACGAGGGTGTGTCATTTCCAACCCCACTGTGAGCTGAAATGAGGGAAAATTGCTTGAACAAAATACATGAATTTATGGATAACAGGACAATATTGTCTTAAGGTGAACTGAAGTTGTCTTCCCAACTACTGGCTTATTTTTTCTCATTTTTACGTCTTATCACATACATGGGAATAATTTGACTGTTTTCACTAGGAAATTAGAATTTAATTTGTTTGTCTACCAATTCACCAATGCCTTAAAAATCTGGCTAGAACTGAGCACCCTTCTGTAACTTTAGTATGGAAAAGTATTTAACCTATTTTATTAGGAAAGCTGTAGTGTATTCGAAATGAACCTTGTAGTTATGACAAATAAGTGACATGGAACAGCTTTGGATAAGAAGCCTGAAACTTCAGGCAGAGGAAGTAGTGCTGCTGTCCACAGTAAAGGCTTTCTGTTATGAATCCTGCCCTTTCTATGCATTCCAAAAGCCAAAATTCAGGAACTTGGAATTGCTTATTTTTCTGGTGTCTTGTCCACTTTCCCACCTGTGGAACAAGGCTGAGGCCACAATGAAGGGATGGGCATGGTAACAGGATGCCAGCAGGAAGGAGAGTTTCTCCACAAAAGGAAAGGGAAGAAAAGCTGGTATTTGGTATTCTTGTATTGCAGTTCCAGCCCTTTCTCTGACCCATTGTCACTCCATGCCAGCGTGCATTTAATAGTGTAGTCTCCCCCCCAGCCTGTCTTTGCCACCACAGGCATTGACTTTTACCAGCTGCATTATTAACAGCACAATCATCCCAAGCTGGGACAGGGGAAGGTACTTCACTGTAATGCATTTGCCCATGTGCAAAGTGCCAAATGCAAGAATTAACCCTGGGTTTGCACAATGGGGAAGGAAAAGTGGGTCAAGCTTAAGCTGCTGCTGAATTACTGAGCACCTGGGGCCAGTGGGGAGCAGCAGCAACTGCAAACTGAGGCTCTCCTTGCCTTGTTGAATCAAGTCAATACTTGCTCAATGATCAGAATCTCTCTCAGTTTCAATCTGTGTTGGAGCTCAGAGGAGGAGACTTCATGCAGGCTCCACTGTTCCTCTTGTAAGAGCTAATAAACAGTATAAAAATGGAAACATGAGCGATCTGTCTTGCCTGGGGATGTTATTGAAACCTGGTTACATGTAAATTCATTCTTATTTGGTGATGGCAACTCCCCATCTGAAGTCACCTGTAGCAGGTGAGGAATTCCTTGGGTGTATCAGATGCTTCATTTACCTTTGGGCAGATAGGAAGAAAAATTACAGGTTAGTTAGCTAGTTCAAAAGGGGGAAAAATGCATTGCAATTAGAGAGCCCATTAGAGGCAGGAGATTAATACCTGCCAAGCTGCATTCTGGCATGCTGGGATCAGTTCCCAATGCCATCAGATGACATGCAGAAAGAGATGCAGTAAGTGCAAGGCTTTGATTTATAAATTATATACATAAATATATACACACACATATATATTTTATCTGAGGGGAGATTGTAATCACCATTTAATCAAAGGTAATATTTTCGAGGTGCAGGAGCAACTCTGGTCTTCAGATTATATATTAAAGTTGGATATACATTTATAAACCTTGTTTTGTTGTTTCAGGTTGTGGATATGGTTTTACCAAAATATATGGTTACTATCCTGGAGAGCTCATGTATTTCATGTATGATAAATTGGGACTATGGTGGTTGTGAAGGCATTTAAATACCATAGTTAATTGGGTTAATAATGGGCTGGAGACAGCGTTAATTCTTTGTGTGGAAACACAAGGTATGTGAGAGACCCTTGTGACAATTTTGTGTCCTGCTGGAACATACTGAGCACATGCATTAAATAAATGCTGCTTAGAAAGAAGCAGGCAGCTCTTGAAGCCTACGTGGCAACACTGACTCGAGCATCCAGAGCCCAGGAACTGACCCAATTACTGCAGTTAATTTACAAACTAGTGCATGGACAGTCTCATGGCCATTTCGTCTCTCCCTCTGCTCAGATTAACTCCTTCCCACCAAAGCCTCTGCCCCTGTGCTGTGAGTAGCAGGTGATGCTTTGGGAGTAGGGACATGTGGAAGAGGGGATTCCTGTAGCAATTTTATTCCTGAGAAAATACTACTGGATTGCATTACAAAAGTCAATGAGCCTATGTTCCGAGATTAAAAAAAATACAATTGATAACTGTTCCTTTCTCCTAATGTCATTGAAGGAACCTGTATCTGAAAGACTAGTAAGAATTAAGGATATGCTACTTTATTATTAAACTATTATTTTTATATTTACACAAGATTTAATTCTGTAAGAGGAATTCAAATCTGTCTAGAACCCAGACCAGTAGTTTTGTGCATGTGAGTGAATGCAAAGGAAATCTTCTCTAATAACTTCTCTATCAATAAAAATCTGTGTCTGAGGACCCTCTGAGACACAGGGCTCTGGGACCACCATGGGGTAGTTAAATTATCCTGGCCCTCTGTTGTTTCCACATTGCTGCTCCTTCTGCATGTCAGGAAACAGCAGCCAAGGGATGTGGGAGTGACTGAGCATCTCCTGTGCAGAGTGGCTGCAGCCCAAAGCGGCATTTCCCTGGCTGCAGAGCCCAGGATGGTGTGAGGTCTCTGCAGACAGGCAGCCCCCAGTTCCCCATCCAGCCTGGAGTCCTTGCCCTGCTAATCAAAGCCATCCCACCTGCCTAATGCAGCTGTAAGGGCTAGCTCTTTGCAGGGCTGTGAGAACACCTCCAAACCTGCCTGAATTCCCCCAAACCACCCCCTCAGTCTCCCTGGCAGCTCCCTGGGTTTGATCACTCTCTGATCTTGCCAGGGAGTGCCTCCCACAAAGTGTTTTCCAGCACCTCTCTGAACCTGGTTTCTCTCACAGGCTTTGCATTTGGATTCCACTTACTGCCTTTCCTCAAAGTCTCAAAATTCAAAATGAATGCTTTGCCTTCCTTTTCTGGTTCTTTCTGTGACCCAATTCTCCTTCTGGACACCAGGCTGAGAGAATGCAGTGCCAGCCTCAGTTCTGCCAGGCTGTGCAAGCAATTAATACTGGTTTAAGGGCTGGTGAACTCTGTGAATTCCTGACTCACACCAGCATATGCTACTTCTGCTCAAAGCTGATTTGCTAACAAGGGCTTGTGGAAAATTTACTATTTCACCAAAGAATTACTCAAATTCTTGAGTGCAGGCTAATGAAGAACTACTGGGACATAAAGTTTTACACATTTAGGTCTTAATCAGAAACTGGTGCAATGTTGCCCAGATTCAAATGTGGTTGTTACACCACTTCTGTGAAGACTAAATAGATGCCATGGCACAGAATGAGCACTGACGTTCTGATCAGGATCATTGGAAATGAAAGGCATTGCTGAGTAAAGTGTTTATTTATGGACAAAGGTATTGGAGATGAACCATGGAGTCAGCAGGACCATCACTCCTTGATACAGCTGGTGAAATGCTTTGGGCTCCAAGTACCAGGGCAGCCTTCACTCTAATACTTGTTATCCAATGGTTGCCTCTGTTCCTCTTTTTCACACCCACCACACCCTTATATGAATAACTATCAATTTATAAGAAAAATGTCACTCGATGCTCTTGCCACGTGCCACTGTGAGCATGACAAACTGCACCATTCCCACCTTTCTGTGTCCTGTATCTCCAAATGTGAGTGGATGATCCCCAATAGAGACATTCTGCCTTCAAAGGATGGTCTTTTGTTCTCCTGGTTTCAATTACACACTGAATTCTGAGATTATAAAAATACATGATCTCATTGCTTAAGTGTCTCCAATGACCAGTGGACTAGAATTGTTTTTTTCTTACCCAACAAGCAAAATGAAGCATTTCACAGCTCTTTTGAACACAGTTGTGGAACTCCTAAAGCAATATAGGTAGCTGGTTGTGCTTTGTGCTGGTTTTGGAAAAGGACAGATGGGAAATGAAAGCACGCTGGTCGTGTTAACAGAGCTGTGCTGGACCCTCTTCTCTGCTGCAGAAATAAGACATAGAATGTTCAAGTTAGTCTTTCATTGTGGGGGGGGCAGGAATCATTGAGAAACTGGGAATTTGCAGTGATGCTTGTCTTGTTTACAGTAACTTCTGTGTGAATGGTGACGAGACTGTCCAAGAGAAATGCATTTGACAACCCTTAGGGCAAGTACCTATGCCCAGAGACTGAAATCACCAGTAAATTCTGTTAGCAGTAACTTCCTGAGCACTTCCTACATCACAAGCATCAAACCTGTCCCAGTGCTCTGTGTGGAGGGTGTATTGACACTCCCAGCAAGGGCCGTGTTAGAGCCACGTCTGTCTTCAATATTGTTACACGTCTGGAGGTCAATAAACCCAACTGGAGTCATCTGAACCATAAATACCTACAGTAGCCCCAGGGAATAGGAATATATTAAAGCTGCTTTCAAGGCTGACATTCATAATAACTATTATTTTAACTTGTTCTACCTATGCTAAAGCTGACAGGGATACATTGTGATCACACCTTCTTTTGCATATATTGTAAGTACTCACATGAAAAAAGACTTATTATGTATCTGGTTTGAAGGAAGCGTAAAGATAATACCAAACATTCAGTATTTCTTGTGTTCATATAATTTACTGTTCAGAGTCCCATAAATTATCACTTGATGGGCCTTAAGATTCTGCTTCAGTGGAATTTATTGGGCAATATCAAAAGCAAGTGAACAAGTTCAGAATGAAATACAGCTTCCAATCCAACAGGGCTGTTCAATGCTGAATTGTCCACATAAATTGTAATTGCTTTCTAACGGGAAGCAGAAGATGTTAAATCTCCTTCAGAAGTAGAAATTAGTCACTCCCGGATCAAACACTATTCATATGCAAAGACTGCTCATCAATAAATTGCAGCTGCTTTCAGATCAGCGTTAATTACTTACTACCCCCTGAAAATAACTGCAAGCCAGCAGAGGATGCTTATGTACATTTGTCAAGTTAATTACTTATGTAAAAATGCATCTGTTGGATGACAGTGATGAAGCTCGTGATTTTCAAACATTTCCTTGTCCTACACAGTGATTACTCAGAACACATCACTTCAGAAAGACAACTCATCAAGAATCTTTCAACAAAAGGCTTTTTCATTGGAAAATGAGATTCAAACCCAAATGTTGTGCATGGAAATCAATTTTTTTTTTAGTGAAGCTTTTGTCAGGAAAGGTCCCAGTGTTTCTGGTTTAGATGAGACATCCCCTCACTCCAAATTATCAAATAGTTTAGGCCAATTGCTTGGGACAAAGTAAGTTCCAGGATTTTTCTCCTATTTCTGTGATTTTAAACAAAGTAAACCAGTTCCGTCAGCAGAGACTGAAAGGCTGATAAAATCCCAGACTCAGGCACCAGAGCTGGGTTTAGGTATCCAACTTGGTTCTGGCAGAGCCTGAGGACCAGCATGTAGATTAGAGACTTTACCTCAATGTTTGTGGTGTTTTATTGATGAGCTTCAAAAATGGCCTTGCCTTTATCCTCTAAAACTGCTTAGGGGGCTCTTCCCACTCCCACCCCGTGATTAAGTAACTTGTAATCCAGAAAGGGCTGTTCTACAGATTTCAAATGCAGTTGAACTGTTATTGCACTCAAGACATTCCAGCTTAAATAAGCCTGGATTTCTCCTCTCAGATAGAAGTAGCAAAAGAAATAAAACTTTCTTTAAAGAGAAGCATCCTATCAAGCCTTTTGTATCCAGCACCACAGCAATCCTCATTTCTCAAGGGTTCTCAGCTGGGTCTTTCCCCCCAGCACTGTCCCCTCCTGTACTAAGTAGACTCCAGAAGACCAGGTTCCTCCTCTCCACTGTGCCTAGTGATAGGAAAACAAATGCAATATAATTCATTTTCTCATTTCCCCTCACGGTCTACTCTTGAAGACACCACTTAAAAGAAGAAATTAAACCTTTTTTTAAATTTTTGGTGGCTCACATTCTCTGCCAGATATGTGTAGGCCCTCAGTGCTGAATAGCTGGAGAATACCCTCAACTATAAATCTGGTGCTGGTATTGCAAAATTAACCTCAAAAAGCACGGGCTGGATCCCAAGATACCCTGAGGTAGAAAACTTCTACCAGAGCAACACCACCACCACGAGAAGCATATGGAGTTTGTGTGTCTATGTATTTGATTTTGTGGAGCCTGTAATGCTGCCTGTTCTCCTCAGTGTGTGCAATGCCACTTGCCTTGGGGTACAGGCACTGCTGGAGCTGCTGACAACAAAGGCTGGCAGTGCCACTCACCTTCAGTGCCACCGCCACCCGAGGACAGCCCTCATCACACCCGTGGGAGCAGCTCTGCCTGCCTGTCCTTACCCACACACTGCCCTTCCCCACACCCCTGCAGGGAGCACCTGCTCTTGCCAGGGCTCCAGAGGCTCCCTGGGCTGGAGCTCTCAGTCAGACAGGGGCCCCCAGTGCTCTCCAGTCCCTGCCCATGCTGAGAGGGACAGCAAAGCCCAGGCAGAAGGGCTGAGGGCTGGCCTGGACTCCTGGGTACCTTCTGCTTCCTTTCTTCCTGTAAGGGCTGTGTTCACGATTCTGTTTCCCATTGAACACCAGCTGGAAACAAATCATATCGAGTACTGAATGAAGGCAAGGTCCATCTGCCTCGTGAGTAATGGCCCAGGTGCTGCACCCCGGGAGATGGGAACAGCAGGGAGCCAAAGGGGATTTCCACAGATGGAGCTGAAGCTGCTGGATTTCCA
Organism: Margarornis squamiger; assembly: GCA_035222235.1. NCBI lineage: Eukaryota > Metazoa > Chordata > Aves > Passeriformes > Furnariidae > Margarornis > Margarornis squamiger. The sequence goes on along the minus strand of JAWWTY010000022.1, from coordinate 19,305,828 downwards.
AAAGACTGGCTGGATCACAGAACAGAATCATCCTCTGCCTGGCAAATTCACAAGAATTAACAACACTTACTGTGAAAGTTCAAAGGACTTGGCCAGGGAATATTCTGTGCTCCTCAAGTGAGACACAATTATATCACGGATGAGCCCCACTACTAAGGACACATGGAAGAATTTCCCTTTGCAGGATTAAACACTGAGTTGTTGTTAGTATGACTGGCTTCATGAGATCAGAGCTTTATGCAAAAAAAGACTTGTATGTGACCAGAGAATTCCAGATAAATTCCATGTAACTTTTTAGTTTGAACTTGCCACCTTTTCAAAAATAGATTTGGAAGCAATACTTGGTATTCTCCTGCAATGTTGTCTCTCCACGGTGTTTAATTGTCCCTCCCATTAAGGATGAGTCACAGCAAGAGACAGGACAGCTTGGAACTGAAGTGGCCACCACCTTTCTCTCTGTAGAACTCACTGCTTTGTGATGGCATTTGCATTTGGTACTTCTCAGACACATAATTTTGGATCAAACAGCCTCTATAAAGCAATGTCAGAGGGTCTCTGTAACTACTGCAACAAGACCTGAGTGTTCATTTTCCTCCTTCCTTTACAGGCATGGGAAAACAGGGCTGCTAGCCAGGAAAGTGCAATGCTCATAACATTATAATGCTGTCTCAGTATGCTGAGAAGTGAGTAACTCTTAATTTTGTTTCTGTTTATGTTTTGGACAACAAAAGCAGACTGTTTATGCTGCAAGTGAAACTCTTCCTAGGTAGACATGTGAGATTTTACAGATGTCTGGAACAAATGTACAAATGCTACAAGCAGCAAGGATGCAAAAAAAAAAAAAAAAAAAGAAGAAAAAAGAAAATGAAATTAAATCAGAAGCAGTTTTTCTTAGTGGAAAATGGTATGCAAGTCTATGCTTTTGGAGAGCATGTCCTTCCACGAGGAGTTTGTCTCCTGGTTACTGAGAGCCTTTTTCCCCTCTCCATTGCCCATGGAAAGAAGGGAGGCAGATGCCTCAGGTGGGATGTTGTCCCACAGGTGGGGAGTCTCCTGTGCAGGGACTCCCAGCTGGGCTTGGCCAGGCCACTCCTGCCCGGCTGCCACGGCACAGCTGCCTCTGATCCACAGGGGTGGAGGGACACTTCCACAGCTGGCTGGGGCTGAAGGGAGAACTTCATGGAGCAAACTGTTCTGCCATGGAGGAAATAGCCCTGCTTTCTGTTCTGCTGTGCTCTTTAGTCCTTTCTCCTGTTCAAAGTGGGGTTTGTGTTGCTTTCTCGCTCCTCATTAACGCAGTTTCCAGTGTTAGTAAGCATTAGAGATCTTTTTCTTGTCAGTATTCCGTTTACATCCAATGCTAGCAGGAATTCTGGCTTGTGAATGACTGTGTCCTCCACATAATCAGTGTTGATGCCTCATAAACAGTTGCAAGTGTTGAAAGACCAAGGGAAATGTGCCTGTTTCCACTTCAAGGACAGAGCATTGATGCATCAGGAGGCCATGGACCCCTACTGAAAAAGCATTTTCCAAATACGTTCCGAAATATTAGAACTAAGTTCTCATTACCATAATACCCAGATGTCTTATGATCCTTAGCCTGTCTTTGCTTCCTCCTTCTTCACTGAGCATGGAAGAACAAAGAGTAAGAGTGAAGCTTGGAGGCTTTCACTGTCTCTAATGTCTCACGAGACAACCTCTGAAACTGCCTGTGCAGCCGGACTGACCTTCCAGAGGCTCCAGACCTCTCGGTGCTGCTTTGGCCATGACTGGAGCGTGTTGTGGTGACGTGGGTGGGTGGGCAGCCCACAGAGGGCAGCAGGGCTGGGTGCTCACGTGTGGGAGCTGCTCTGGAGGGGGCTCTGGCAGAGCCCTTCACACACAGCCCAAGTACATGGACATGTGCAAAACTCGCTGCAGAACCGGCGATTCCACCTCGGTGTCACCAAGTCCTGTGACTTCCCTGAATCATGTGAGGATGGGTATCAGTCTTGGGAGGATTGGAGAAGTTCCAGCTCCACTGTGGATTTCAGCCCCTGGCAGGACAGGACCCTCTGAAAGGCTGTTTTCCCTCGGGCTGTACCTTTAGAAGCAGCAGCCACGGTAAGGCTGGGACAGAACAGAAGTAACCAGAGGGAACTGTGGGGGCTGAAAGACCTTTGGAATTCAAGGCCAAGGAACCTTAAGAATGGTAGTAATGATATGACATATCTCCTTATCTTTTGGGGGTAGCTGAGGGAGAAGAAGCAAATGAGCCTCCCCAAGGGACAGGTCTAATCCTTAAACAGGATTATTTATTTTAGTGTAATTTCACAGGTTTGATTTGATGCATTTGAAGCTACAGGTGTGGCTAAAAAGAGATATTCTCTGTTACTGACTTGCTACTTCCCACTTTTTCCCAGCTGATTCACTAACAAAGGTAATTTTGGCATTCTTGAAAATGTCTCTCTTGCATTTAACTTAGTGTCAGAGCCAGTAAAGCATTTAACACCTGCTTACACGTATTTCAATTACTCACCTGAGTGATTTGACTAAGTATGTTCTGGCAGAGCCGCAATTTGAGCCCTTCATTGCTTTAAATCCAAAGCCGTTTTAGCTGTTGCTCGTTATCATCTAAAGTTTGCCATGATATTGCTGTATATGTTTTTATTGTACATTTTACCTTAAACCCACATTATTTCCTTATTAACATATAGTGAAGAGAATTTAATGGCAGAAAAGCATCACACTTGATTATTCAGGTAATCTACAAAAAGAACTGGAATTAATGGAGCTGGATAATAAGTAACTTCAACAACCAGGAGCTCTGACAGGCTCCAAAGCCAAACTCCTCACTGGTGTTACGATGTGGTAGAAAGAGAAGATAATGCAGAATCAATTTATGGGCTAATTTAAATTCAAGAGCAGTCCTAAAAGATGGACCTGGTGAGGCGTGTGCAGCTCATAGCAGGGCCACTGCTTTGTTTGTTTTTTCTTAAAGGAGATTCTAAACTTTTTTTTCCTTTTCTGGCCATAGTCCATGCTGGAAGGAGCAACAGTTCTCTCATGTGGTTTGAAATAGTCCCTTCGCCCATGATCTCATGCACCAGGGCATATGGAATGAGGCCCTTTGCTGCCATCAGTGTGCACAGCTATTAATGTTCTTTAACCATTCACAGCTCAGCACTGGTGTGTTTTCCAGTATCTTCTAATAGAAGTCTCTAAAGTTGTATTTCTTTTCTGGCTTCTTCAAAAATGTTTTAGGATTATATTTTTAATAAGGTCCCTTCAAGATACTTCAGCCTTTGGCAAACATTATCCTGAAGTATATTATGGTGGGAGTGAGAGTGCAGGCTGGCAGAGCTGCAGTGCCATCCCCTGCATCCCAGGTTTCCTGAGTACCTTTATTTACATGAACATGTGGTAGAAAAGCAACAGACCAAGAACCCTTCATGTTTGGGAAGTCATGAGGACAGAACACTCCCATGTCTCCTTTGTGCTCAGACAGAAGGAATGAAGCAGCTCTATGATGATGCATTTCATGCAGAGTAACCTTTCTTACCTGCCCTCACATGTGTGTGATGCTCCACATGTCAGGCCAAGGTCAGATTTTCCTCCCATGGGACGTGGTGGAGCACCAGGAGTGCAGGGGTGAGTGCTACCCCTGCCCTGAACCCCTGCATGGGGGCTGCCCTTAGGCTGCTGTGTGTTTTTTCCTAGAGTTTCGCTGAATATAATTTTTTCAGTTTAAAAAAAGCACGGATTTATTCCGTGTTCACATTGCATCACTCCATGTGACTCCTCCGGAGGCTATTTTTGTAGCCTGCGGGGATATCACTGAGTTCCTAGAATCAGGATGATGATAAAGTTTAACACACAACTTTTATTTATTTGGGGAACTTCTGTATTTTTTTACTGCAGAGTTCCTCATTTTACTTCTCTTTTGAGCCTGGCTCTCTGCAAACTGTCTGCTTACCATGTTGGGTGGAGTCTGCTCTAATTTCCACAATACCTGCATGGGAAAATGTTATTTCTCTTTCCTCTCCCCACCCCCCTTTTTCGTCTTTCGCCCTCTCCCCCCACTTTTTTTCCTTATTTATTTACCTATTTGTGAGAGGTCTGGGATGACAATCCTGTGTGGTTTAAACCTGCTTTTTAAAACATGCCGCACACTTTCATGGTACTTTGTTTTGCCAAGTAAAGTGCTACATATACACAAACCCTCTGAGGCCACCGTCTTTTCATATACTCTGTGCACCTTTCTTGCAGAAGTTAACATCCCAGGTGTTTCTTTAGGTTATACTTGTCAGGGATTTTCAAGTTATTTGTGGAGTTTTTATAAAGAAAAGCTTTTTAACTCTGTAAATTAAACTAGATTATAATTCTAAAAGCTCTTCTAAGCATTTTTATGTTGTACTGCTATTTTTCTCCTCTGGTTTCTGGGTGTTGGAGAAACAACTGTGTGTTTATTCTACTTCATCAAACAAAGCTCAAGCATGGCAATATATGTGCTCTCCAGAGTTCTGTGAAGGAACAAGAGCATCACTAAAACTGAGCCATAATTGCTCTGAAAAGCCCAGGCTGTCCTGGATTAGCAGATCAAGATTCTGATAACTGTGGAACATCTGGAGAATAGATCTGGATCTAAATCTGATGTCCTAAATGCTTTTCAAATTAAGAGATGCACATGACTTAAACTGTAAGTAATGTATATCAGTGATAGATTACTCGTTCTTCTTGGTCAGACTGAGATTAGTCAGACCCTGTCCTTTGGGCACATTCTGGAGACAGACAATCTGCCCAGTTGCCATTGGACTAGGGAAAGGAATCAACCACAGTCAGGATGGAAAGCAAGCAAAACCAGATCAGCACTGATCAGAAATAGGAAAGGGATAAAGATGGCTTGAAATTACTCAGCTGAGATGCTGTCACTTAGAAGTGACAAACTGTGATCATATTTTTGTAATATTGGCTGTATTTTGGAAAAGTAGAAATTAATTTAAAAACAACTGTGTATGTGCCTTTTAGGTGGAAATTTGCTGCAAATTTCTATACCACTTGATGGACTTACTGCATAGACTAAAACATTAGGATCAGTATTTTAATATTTCAGAGATGCCTGTAAATTGAAATCTGGTTTAGAGATTAAAGATGCTATTTTGGCGACTCAACATAATCTACTGACGTTAATTAAAAACCACCCAAAACAACTAAAAGGATCTTTCCCTCCAAATCTAAGCAGGATAAACCACAGAACAAAGAGCAGTATTAGGTGCCAAGAAAGTTGTTTCTAAATGAGAATTTAAAAGCCCTTGGCACTGGTATTTTAAATATAAAATCATAGCAAGGTGAACACAAATCCCAAAAGGCAACTTTCAAATTCACAGAAATAGAAAATTGGCCTCTAATTCAGGAAAACCTTTCCTTGATTGCTACAACATTGGAGGTCACAGCAGAGGAAAACACTTTTCAGTTTGTTTACAGCACTTTGCTAATCATCTGTCACTGGGTTTGTGGTGGTTCCATAGGAAATGCCTCCACACTCCCAGCAGAGTACCTGCTTTCTGAGTTTGCCCAATTCTTACTCAAATGCTTTCAGTGCCCACGAAATTACTATCTAGGCACGTGAGAGGTACTTGTCTTATGAAAATAGCTTTATTTATTCTGTCATCCTTTTCTCTTCCCACCTGAAGAGTCCTAATGCTCATCATTAGGAGCTGATTTCTCTCCCTACAAGTCCCTGCTGCTCTTTGCTGTTCCTCTTGCTTTTGTTCCACATATACTGTGGCACAGGAGCAGACCCGTGTGCTGTGTTCTAAGTGTGGGCACATCCTTCATTTATACAGCGCAGGAAGTACTCTCCTCTGTTTTGTTCTCATTTCCCTCTCTCTCATCCCAAATTCCTGACATTGTTTCTTGTTTTAACCATTGCTGAGCACTGAGCTGGCATTTTTAGGGAGCTGTTCCCAGTAAATCCCACATCTCTTTATCTGCTTGACAAGACCTAAACCATAACCCCTGACTGGTAACACACCATGTAGGTTGTCTTTTCCTAGACTGTTGCTTTGCATCCACTTGCACAAGATGTAATCTACTATTTCGTAATTTAATATTGTGCTTTTTCACTGTCTGTGTTTTAGTCTCAAGTGTCTTGAAAAATTCTGTTTATCAGCAAACTTTCTTGCCTTCCTTTTTACTCCTGTTGGGTTTTTTATAACCTTTTGAAGAACTCATAGGGGCTTTCTTCAAACCAGATAACACCTGCAGTGTAAGAGGTAAATTAAGTATAATGTATGTAGAATTTATGAAGAGTAGACAAAAAAAAATCATTTAACAGCTTCAGATCTGACTGTACATAATAATATTGCTCATGTCAGCGTGATAAACAGCTGAGTAAGAAGGAATGGCTTTTGAGATACACTTTGCATATGCAAAAGATACTCTTTCTGGGATCACAGTTTCCAGCTGCTCAGGCTGCAGTTTCACACAGCAAATAACTGGCTCTGTTGCCAAGTGGGGAGATTCCAGTCCCTGCACACCTCAGCCCTCCTGCTCCTTCCCTGGCCTTGCTCAAGAAGCGCTGGGACTGCGAGATTAGTCATGAGAACACAAAAATCTGACTCACCCTGCGGTGCCATGACTGCGCCATCAGTGTGACAGAGGGGGCAGAAACGTGCAGCTGGGGCTGGGAGGGGAACAGGGACAGTCCCTTTGGCAGCGGGATATAATCAGCGTTGCATGGACTGTGCCACTGCACCTCACCCAGAGCAGTGCTCTGCTTTCTGCTGAGCTTCACACGACCTCGTTTCTCCCTGCAACAAATGCTCCGAGGCAGTAGGAAACTTCTGCTCTTGACAAACCCCTTGCACTGCCTGTCTGCACGGCAGGACCTGTGGCTTGCTTTGAGCACATCATAGTGACGAGCTTAGTGCTGTACTGCTTGTGCTGGAAGGGAAAGTGTCTGGAAATTAAGGCATAAATGAAAAGTTCTCTAAGGAAACATGAAGCCTGACTCAGTTAGCCTGTCTGACAGTGCTTAATTCTAGTAAGAATAACTTTCCAAACTTTTTTGCTTAATTCTGTAGCTTCTGTGAATGGAACCCCCCAGCAACCTCCTAATCATGAGTAGCTGCCGGGTGCTGGCATTCCCGGTGGGAAGCTCCAGGGGCACACACACTCACACTCACACTCACACACACAGACACAGACACACACACACAGACACACACACACAGACACACACACACACACAGAGACACAGACACACACACTCACACACACACACACACACACTCACACACAGACACACAGACACACACTCACACACACAGACACAGACACAGACACACACACAGACACACACACTCACACACACACACACACACACAGACAGTCACACTCACACTCACACACACAGACACAGACACAGACACACACACACACACA
>JAWWTY010000022.1:19286570-19296570 GCA_035222235.1 Margarornis squamiger | reverse complement strand
AACAACCCCATTTACTCAGAATCAGTACATTCTGCAGTCCTGGCTACTTCCAAGTAGTGCTTTCTTACCAAGAACCAAACTGCAAAATAAAGGCAATTAGGACACTTTGGCTTCTTGCCAAATTCCAAGGGAGACTTCCTTGGCAAGCATCATTCCAAAGGTTTCATGAGTTCTGCAGCAGCTCCATTTCCCTCTAGGAAAAGCTATTTTATGGAAGAGGAGTCTTGGCCATTCCTACCTCTTGCCTATTTTATTATTTATTGTTCCATGTCACTACGCAGCAGTGGCATATTTTGTGTAAATTCTTTCCATTACTCACAAAGCCACACAAACAGCTTGGAGCTTTCCTCAGAGAATTCTTAACTTCCTGCAAAAACAAGCATCAAAAAGGTACCAGGAAAAGTAACCAAAGACTTTTAATCACTTGAGTCTATTTCCTATCCCTAAGAGAAACCAGGATTTTCCAAGTGCTTAAGCTAAATAATCAAGTGAATTACAAGGTCTGTATTAAACTAAATCAATCTATGATCTATTATATAGGCTGTATTGTGTCAAATATGAGAACAGATTCTACTTCTTACCCATACTCAAAGACTGCCTAGGATTGCTCCTGAAATGGGAATTCTTCCTGAGTAGGCCACTTTTATCTTTGGTCCCCTGGATGTAAGATTTCATTGTGCTTTTCAAAGGGACGGACTCTCTGACATCACTCCTTTGGGTGAAGGGCAGCTTCTTAAATCCCATGCTTTAGAGACAAAGGACTGGCTAACACACGTGTACAGTAACTTTTTGCTTGGCTTTTATACCCCACCTCACAATTCTATGCCAAATCTTGCCTTCCTACATCTCTGAGCTGTATGAAGATGGGTAGAATAGCACAACTGTAGGAGTTAAAGGGGGAAGGGTAGTGATTATACATCAAAAAGAAACAATCCCAGTAATATGCTTTACTATGAAAGCACTAAAAATCTGAGGTTAGACATTTAGTTTCAATGGAAACCTCCTGAATGCTCCAAGATATAAACAAAGTAGGTGTGAAATATTATATTTTATAATAAATTTATAATTCTGTATAAAGTATCTTATATTTAAAGTATTATGGAAATTTGCTTATAAAAATACACAATTTTTAACAAAACTGTGTATATAATGATCAATACTTATTTAAGAGTAAGTGTAGTTGACCATATATTATCAAATGATAAATGAAGCATAGGGAGAGGGGAAAAAAAAAGGCAAATAATTTTGCTTGATTCTTTTCAGCCGAGAGCATGACCCTACTCGACAACTTAAAATCCATTACTTGGGGAAACAATTTGTTGCTTTGTACAGAATGTTTCACCCAAATATTTAGTTAAAATAGCAAATTTTGAAGTCTGTTACCCTGAAAGCTACAAAAAGTCAGATCATTTACCCACAGAGTGCTGGGTCAAACCATCTGAGGATCTCATGCACCAGCATAAGATATCTTGGGTCATAGTGTTCCTTATTCACAAGGGTCAGGCTTTCACAAGAGGAGGAAAAGTGCCCCTTGGTTTATTTTCCAGAGACAACCTTAAAAGAGATGCTTCTCTCAGGTGTGTCCTGGGGAGAAGTCTCAGCAATCGATCCTCCTCAGGCAGCAGTAATGCTCTGGAATCTCCTCCTCCTTGCCTCAGGAAAGGTTTAGCTTTGCTGCAGTCCCAGAACCCTCAGAGAGCACCACTGGCTGCAACACTGCAAGGAACATGCTTTGGAATTAAGGTAACAGCATGGCATGAATGTAAGAACTAACTTGGGGGGTGTTGAAGTCATTCAAACCCCAAGCTGGAATTATAAGTAAATATATGTTACACATGGGCAACAAGAAATTGGTATTCCTTTCCCTCCATTCAACTTTGTATGTGCTAAGGGGCAAAAATACCCCTTTTTTCACCCTCTGTGTAGAAGTTAGTGTGTGAAGACAGAACCAGTTACTTTAAGTCACAAAGATGTTAGCAATGCTTTGTTATGAAAAACAAGGCTTTAGTTTGCCCTAAATTTTGTGCTTTTTTTTGTACTTATTTGGCCTTACTATCAAATGAATTGATGTCTCAGCAATAATGTTTCAGCAGTTACTTAAGTTCTTATGTCACTGTCCTATTTATACGAAAGGCAGAAGAAAGGCTTACATAATTTGTCACTAATGCAAAGCTTCTGTCTCCACCAGAAATAAGTTTGAAGTTAAGGAATGTCTGAATAAATTAAGCTGAATACATCTGAGTATTAGATATCTATCTCCAAAGTATTAAAAATACTCAGGTCCAAGCAGACATGTTGACACTCATTTCTCTGCAATTGCTGAGGGATTTAACAAATCTCCTAACGCAGCACACTGGGCTTCTGCAGTGAGGTACAGCAACAGACCTGTATGTTTGCATTCCTTCGACCTGATGTCTTGGCTAATTACTGCTCAAGTAATTTACTTGTTTTGCTCATAGCATTGTTTTGGGGTTTTATTATCTTGCAAAAAGAAATTATAAAAAAGTTCTTACAAAAATAAGACCGAAATGAACATCATCTTGGATTAGAAGCTTTAATCATAGTAAAGTTGACTTTTCTATTGTAGTAAAAGCAGATCCTGGTGCATATAATCAACCCGATTACCACTGTCCAGTCTGAGAAAAGAATGTGCAGCAACACAAAAGGCCTTAACAAATGGCATGAAACATCCCCCACCTTTATAAGCAGAGACTAAACGAGCCATATACATTTGCAATTGTTTTTAAAAATAGCACACCTGCACTGGTGTGTCCTCCCAGAGCTCCAGGGGGAAGGTGGTGCTGCCAGTGCTGACCGCTGGGACAGAGCTGTGTCCATCAGCCCCGGCTCTCACTGCCCCACTGCCTCTGAGCGCCCCACACCACCCTGCGTGGGGCAACTCACACTTGTGCACGTACCAGCCTCAGCTAGTAATAAAAATCTCCCCATTGTCACATTTTCATTAGCACACCACTAATGAAGCTACGTGCTTGCAGCACAGTGTTTAATTGTGGTGCCCTTCTGAGCACAAACTGCTCCGCAGGACACGGAGGCCCAAAGTATCAAAGGCTGGCTGAAGCACAGCTGTATTGCCACAGAAATGCAGCCTTTGATCACCTATCTTTGTGGATCTGAATGCTGGAGAGGAACTTGAAAGACAATGGATAAATAGGCTTGTGCTGAAAGCCAGACACCTCTTTCTCTTCCTTTGCATGGACTTTTATAACAGAACGCAGTCAATGAGAGCTCCGTTTCTCTTAGTGCATGAATGCGTGCACATAGCTAAAATGGACTTTTTGCCACCTACATTGAATCTTTGAATGATGCCAGGTATTTATAACCTTAGACCTATATGCTAATTAGTCTGGCATTACCTGGGAATAGCAGTTGGACAGAGTCACTGGCTAGACTGCTTTTGGTTTCCTTGTCTCTCAAATCTACCTTTGATAAAAGCCGTGTGACGTCAGAAAGGGCAGCAGTGAGTGTTTCTGTGCACAGTGCAAACATAAGACAGCGAGAGCAGAGCTATAAAACAAACCAGTTTGTCTTTTTTATGAAGAAACATAACAAATATGATTTAAGATAAAATCTATATATTTTTCAGATACAGTCTGATACCCACGTGCATGTACACACAGCCTATTTTACCTCCTATTGACTCAATACTTGTGATTCCCCACAGAAAAGGGAATTTTTGCTGCCATCCTAATGTACATTATTACAATGAACAACTCACATTGCACACAGTATTGCACACAGATCAGTTACCACACTAGAAACAGGAAAAATACTGCACAACTGAAGGTCACACCAAATCAGATGATCAGTCCTTTCTGCAGGTCTCTATCAGGTGTAATTGCTCTACTGCAGAACCTGCTTTTACTATATATTCAGGCGAGGTTCTCAAAATGTTTGTCAGGAAAGAGCTATTTATGCTTTGCTATTTTTAAGCTGTAGTACCTAGCTCTGAATAGATTTTATTGTGGTTAGGCTTTTTCGGAAAGTCAGAATAAACCAAATAAACCAGTCTGGTTAGGTTGCAAAAATAGAATATGTGTATAAATCAAAGTGTTGTATTTGTTGTCTCTACAGTAGGAATGACTGCTCAAGTAGACACAAATTACAGCCTAGATTTTTAATTTTTATTTATTTTTTTCCCTGTTGGAGCTCCAAGAATGCTTGTTCAGACGGAGTTTTTATTCCCTGTGCAGGTGGCACTCATCAGGTCAGCTTCTCTTGCTAAATTTATAAAACATTAATCTAAAATTATTGTCATGCCTTGATATTCCCAGTGTACAGTGCTATAGCAACTGACTTGGTGTGTTTGTCTTGTGCTCCTCTTTGAAGCTTCCTCAGTTCTGTCTGTGACAAAAGGAATGTTGCCCAGATTCTCAGTCCCTCAGCTGGGACTCCCTGCTATCCCTCCAACTCATTTCCAGCTAGGGGGAAAAACTACAGCTGTGGTCACCTAATGGAATACATGTTACCTGTCAGACACACTTTAACAAGAGACCACTTTGAAACCATGGGCCTTTAGTGATGTTTTCTGTCGGACTTTATTTGCAAATAAACAGGCACAGAGGTATGGAACAGCCAAGGAGTCAGGGGACAAGGGCTGAGCACAGTGACACTTGTCCGTGGGCAGGGCCTTGTGACCAACATTCTTATGTGTCACAACTTCTTTTGACACCATGAGAAAGTTTAATCTTGGTAGTAAGTACTGCAAACGAGTATCTAAAATTCGGGAAAGCCACTTAACTCACCCTGTCTGGAGAAGAGTCTGAGAGAACTGGATGGAGTAGTGCAGTGCCTCTGAATTTTCCTAGAAGCAAATTGCATTGCACTGAAATTGGAGAACCAGAACTGCTCTGCTGCCCAGCGTGGAACAGGGCAGAGACACTGGATATCTGTAATACCAGGAATTACAGCAGCAGCATGTGCACCACTGAACACTGGTGGAGAGTTTGTTGAAAATTGTAGGAATGTTTCATGTAAGATTAGCAGTGAGGAAGGGCTAATATAACTTTTTATTTTCCAGTAAGACATTATTGTTTACTGTTCATAGAGCTGCACTTTAAGAATCAGTTAATTACTGAAAGGCTTAATGAAAAGCTGTTTCAATTTTACTCTGAAGGGTTCCCACACAAACTGGTATTGAAAAGCTATGTAATTGATGTTTTCATCTAATGTTTTTATTGTTAATTTTATAGAAAGACACCCCAGAACCATATGAGTATGAACACCTAATAGATTATAGTATTAGAGATGGAATTAGTTCTGGAGGAATATGCAGTAGAGGATAATATTACTCTATGGACTACTGTAAGTTTTTTAGATAAACATGTTTCTTAAATGAAAGAGTCAAAGCAGTGAAAAGAAAGAAAGGAAAAAAATACAAATACTAACTTCAATTTAGATACCGAATGAAGCAGTGACCAGATGAGGCAAAATTTACTTGCAGCATTGTGGAGGCCACTATGGCCTCATGTCTTCCCGGGGGCCGTGTGTGTCACCGGGGGCGCGTGAAGTACAACGGGAGGAGCTTTGCCTGACAGCTCTTGGTAACTGTCCTAAAGCACTTCAATTGGCTTGACCCTGGAAGTAAACAGACTAAAATGAATTAAAAAAAAAATCTGCTGTTACTGCTTCCTGCTTCAGTACCTGAGGTGTGTATCCATGTGCCCAGTGTGTGTCCCGGAGCACATGACTTGACTTCACCCCGAGATGAAGGTTTCTGGAAGGAACCCCAGGGGCTCAGAGATCCCCAGGCCTGCACACCCTGTCTCTCAGCCTGCCTGGCTCTCCCGCAGCTTTCTCAGGGCAGGAATTGCTTAAATGGATCTGGTTCCAGCATCCAGCCTTTCCAGGGAAGTGGTGAAGGCACGACATGCTGAATCCATGGGTGGTGATAAAGAGTGCAGTTTTTGGAAGGAGATGACCACTGTGTTGTGCCTGTGGGAAGTCAGGTGTTATTTGTGTAAGGAAGAGAAAAACTCACAAGATTTGCCTTCACTGTTTGGCTGAAGAGATGCTGGACGGAGTGGGAAATGCATGTACTACAACAGCAGCCACTTTCAGCAGGATATGGATAAAATAAAAAATGGAGAATTTGTTCAGGACAAGGCAGCAAAAATAACTGATGTGAACAGACTGTGCTATGGTTTTCATTTCAGCAAAACAAGTTTACTGCATTGTTAACAGTTTTATATGTCCTCTTGTTGCAATTTATGCCATTTGAATTCCCAATGCATGAAAAATCTTAAACTAGAAATTATATTTCCACCCTTCTTCTTTGAACACTTTAGTGACACGGGGAAATAATGAAGTCTTTCAGCTGAATGATTAAATATAGTTTATGCATCATAACAAACAAGGGATTCCTTATTTGGCTTCTCTTTCAGGTTACTAATGCTTCTGTGTTCAAGGCCACTTTATTCATGGCCTCTGTACATTGGACTTCTTTTGCATCTAACTTGACAAATCTTTTCTAAGCAGTGCTCTCTTACTAAAAAAAAAACACAACATCTTATGGGACAATTAGAGAATGATTTGTAGCAACATGCACTAACGTGCAGAAAGACAATGCTTTTTGATTGTGGCTCAAACTGAAGAACCCTGGGTAAAATGGCAGTTTGTCTATAGCAAACCTTGGTTTGGGGAGTCAAGGAGTAAGATCTGATACCCAAATTCCATAAAAAAGTGTGCATGTATGTTTCCTCTTTTTCCCAGTGAGCATTCCACTCCTTGCTACTCATTCTTCTGAGGCTTACAGGTATTTCATGTACTAAGGATGAAATTAAGGTTATAAGATGCCACTTAATGCATTGTATACTTCATGAGAATGCCCACGTTAATGACAGTTAAATAGGCTGGGAATAAAGGAATATTGCACACAGCAAACTGAACCACCACAGACAAGGAGAGGTTTCACCTCTCCATGCTTCTTTTCAGCAGGCAGTATTCTAACTCTTCTCAAAGATCATCACTCAGGATCATCCCTCCCATTTTTAACTGTGAGGAAACGAGTCTAGGAAGCTGAGATGGTTCTGCCTGTGTGAGATATCCACTGGAGGACAGGGAATTAATTCCCCGGCCAGAACCATTAGGAAGATTGGCCTAATATCTCAAGATAATGGTTGCTGTCCCTAACTCAGCCTGCCTTAGACCTCACTGATTCTCATTCACCTTCTAACCACTTTTTTATAGAGGTAGAAAACACTTCAGGTGGTGAAAGTGGAAGATTTGATTATATGCCTGGACAAATGAAAGTCTAATACATTCACACGTCAGACATCTACTCACAAACACAATCCAGATCAACCTCAGGCAGAATGCTGATAATTTTCAGTTTATTTTTATTTCAATTTTTGTTTCCCTTTTCCTTTAGTGCTGTAATGTTTCGGTTTCTTTGTTGGTTTCCTTGTTTGCTTTTCTTTTTCATTCTTGTAATTATTGTATTTCTTTGCATGTGCCACATTGTTTAACTCTCTGAAATTTGGCTTGCTTTCCTCCAGGTCTGTGTTTATTTGTTCCATGCCTACAATCCTTGATCCTTCTACCCTTTTAAAAGAAGTTTAAAACTTTATGAAAGGTCTTTGTCAAAACCACCTCTTCTTGAGGTGAATATCCCTCCTTCCTTTCCCTCTTTCTCTTTAAGCTCCTCATGGCAGGTACTTATATTACACCATTTTAAGATCCTTTTGCATATTTTGCTAAAATCTGTACTATTCTACATGGCTATGCTTAATCCCTGGTAGACACTGTCTTGGTCTGGATTTGGTTTTCTGGGAGTTTTTTGGTAGTTCTGAGCCCATGGCAATGGGAAAGAAGAAAACAAGCAGCTGTTTTTTTTAAGAGAAAGGCTGGAATTTCCATGTGGTCTGTCTTGTAAAAGACTGCTACAAAAAGCTTAAATATTTATTTTATCAATATCCTCTGAATTGAAGGCTTTAGCACACTGGAATAAGTGGCAACTTTTAGAACATCTGTGAACCACAGTATTCTAAAGACGTGGAATCTCCTGTTCCAGCCCTCCAGAGCTCCTGGTTGTCACCCCCATTACAACCTCCTTCCTATTACTTGGCAACCACACCTCTTTCTGGAGGGCACCAGTACCTAAAGATTCTGTATGGTCTGGGGTTTTTTTTCCTATTTGGTGCTTAGGAGAGGCAAGCCCAACAGTGCTGTTCCTTTCCTTGCCCTTGCTGTGCCTCTATCAGGTTAATGTGACTTCAGCTGAACTCAAGTCTTGGTTTTTATCGGAATAAACCTTCTGTAGAGAAATCCCAAATAAGGCCGAGAGAAATTTGCTGGAGGCTCTTTTTAGAGAAATGCTTATTTAATTAACAATTAATGTAACTTAAATGACTGTGAACGCTGAGGTGCATGCTCTTTAGAAACAGTTCTGGGAGACTGTTTTCCTTTGCAGTGGCTATCCTCAGAAGTTGTGTTTTGGGCTGATAAACTACCTGTTTACCACTTGATGTGCAGCGCTGTAGGTTTTCAGAGCTCAAATGAGTGAGTTGGAGCGCCAGGAGCGAGTTACATTCAGAGAGCCCTTCGGTGTCCTGACCCTTCCAAGGGGCCCGTGCGAGTCATCGCTGCTCCCGCCTCCTCCAGCGAAAGGGCCTGCACGCTAGTTCGTATTTTTTGTTTAATTTCTCCTCAGACACCTTTCCCCGCGGCTCACACCCCACCCCTCCGCACGTACCGCCCCTCGGGAACCGCTGCCCGCTCCCTCCAGAGCCGCCTCCGCGCCGCACAGGTAGGGCGGGCCGCGGGGCTCGGGCAGTGCCGGGCTCGCTCCTGCGGGGCCTGCCCAGCCCGGGGGTCCGGCCGGGCCCTCAGGGGCCCTGAGGCAGCGCCGCCTGAGGGAGCCCCGCTCCGCCCCTGGGCAGCGCTCACCGCCCGCGCCGCGCCGGCTCCCGGGACGGGCTGGGGGCCCCCTGCGGATCCCCCGGAGCCCCCCCGGAGCCCCCTCGGATCCCCCTGCGGATCCCCCGGGACCCCCTCAGATCTCCCGTCCCCCCCGCCGCTCCCAAATGGCGGCGGGCCCAATCGGCCGCTCGGCGCTCCCCGCCAGGCCGGCGGGCGGGAGGCGGGAGCGGCCGGGCCGGGCGGCGCAGGGCGGCGCGCCGAGCGCCGAGCGGGCGATGGGCGGGCATAAATGTCTGCCAGGGCGCGAGGCCGCCATTTTCTGTGAGGCGCGGGGCGGGCCCGGCACGGCACGGGGAGGGCAGTGGGGCCCGGCACACAGGTACGGGGCACAGGGCACGGGTACCGGGGCCCGGCACACGGCTACGGGGCACGGGGAGGGCAGCGGGGCCCGGCACACGGGTACGGGGTACGGGGCACGGGTACCGGGGCCCGGCACACGGGTACGGGGCACGGGGAGGGTACCGGGGCCCGGCACACGGGTCCGGGGGCGCGGCGAGCGGCAGGGCAGCTCCCCAAGCTCCCTGTCTGTGCGGCCCCCCTGCCCCGGCCGGCGCTCGGCCCCGACAGGCGCTCGGGGGCAGCGGGAGAACCGGGCGGGTCGCGGAGCCCGGGCCGAGGGAGCGGGGCCCGGCAGGAGCGCCCCGCACCGCGGAAGCCGGGCCCTGGCCAGGGGGGAAGAGAGGCAGGCATCCTGCACACCTGTGCCCTGCCCAGGGAGCATGAGCAGGGGGCATCGCTCAGACCCGGAGCTGTGCTCCGTCCCGGGCGGGAAGAGTAATGGGCAGCTGACACACCTGGAGCCTGCCCTGTGCAGAGGGGAAGAGCATTCTGCAAACCTGGAGCCGTGTCCTGTCTGTCAGGGAGGAGCAGTGGGCATTTGGAATGCCTGGAGCCATGCCCTGCCCGGTGGGATCAGCATCCCGCCCCAGTGGAGCTGTCCCTGCCCGGTGGGGTCAGCATCCCGCCCCACTGGAGCCATGCCCTGCCCGGTGGGATCAGCATCCCGCCCCAGTGGAGCTGTCCCTGCCCGGTGGGGTCAGCATCCCGCCCCACTGGAGCCATG